>JAAWXA010000009.1:158295-286872 GCA_038090715.1 Florisuga fusca
TTTTTTTTTTTCTTTTTTCTTCTTCATTATAAGAAAATTAGAAGCTGGGGAAAAGCCTCTTGTGGTGCTAAATTGTTACCAGCTAATGAAACTGCAGGAGCTATAAATGGTGGGGTTTTGCCATAAATCAGCGGTGGAGGGAATTAGGTGGCAAGAGATGGAAGGGCAATGTTTAATCAGCTCATGTAGGAAATCATTAGCTGCACACCCTCATTCCATTGCTGGCTCATTCTTCATTCCCAATGGCTGCTTTGCCACCAGACCATTAACATTTTTCAATGACTTTTGAAACACAGTGAAAAACCACAGAACTAGTGAAATATCAGTGGATGTTATGGAAACAAAAGGTTGAAGGATGTGTCTGTCTTCTGATTGCTTTCTTTTTTCTTTTCCTTTCTTTCTTCCTGTACACTGTCTCTCATAAAGGTACCCAGTTAAAAGACAAGCCTGGAAGGCTGTCTGTCTACTCCACCAAATAAAAAGGTAGTAACAGGAACAAGAAAAAAAAAATTATTGGATTTATTGAATGTTCTCATTTATGGTTTTGTCGATTTCATGGGCTTGTTCACAATCTAATGCTGTGATCCTATTTCTGCAAAACTGATCAGAGATTAAAAAAAAAAATCTGGGTTACAATTTATTTGCTAAAAAATCAAATCAAACAAAACCAGTGGTAGTCAGACAGAATATCATAGCTCACAAGGGTCGCATAACTCAACTGTGCTTGCAAAGGCTAAGAGAAAACTTTGTCTTCCACCACTGGTTCTTTATTAATCTGAAAGATCCTAGCTCGCACTTGGAGTGACATGAGAGCCTCATCCTTAGGAGTCACTGATTTTTCTCCAAGGCTGCAATAGAGGTAGGATTTCTTTTCTGGGCTATTAATCTGCTGTGGTTTAGTAGCCTCCCTTTGACTCAACTGCTATATTTAGTGTGGTGGTTTCCTAGACACTTGTACGTATAGACAAGGAGAGTGTATGCATCTGTGGATGTGTGCTATCCATGTGATAACTTGCAGACCTCTTTGATGAACCTCCCTGCATGTCTTGCCTCATCACTTTTCCCTTGCCCATCAGTCCACAGAGGCTCTGTGTAATTCAAGCCTCTGCACAGATGCCCATAGTTGCCATGCCTTGAACAGCAAGAGCTAGCTTTGAAAAGGAGTTCCAATGAATTTCCCAGAACTATATTTAATGCTTTTTGAGTTATTTTTGGATTTTACAATGTTTCTGTAGCTTCTGGGGTAACTGTAGAACAAGTTATGATTCAGTAGAGTGCTTTTTTATTTCTTTTTTATTCACATGTGATGATCTGCTCACATGCAAATTTACAATGCCAAAGTCCTGTTGTATAGACACAACATCTTTCACTTTCTGACTATAGAGTTAATCACACTAACTGGTGGTCCTGTAGCACAGGTAAGAAGTGTCTACAAAGAGGTGAGCTGTGTACTGATCAAACTGGAAGTGCCTAGGGAATCCGTGAGACAGCACAGCTATAGCAGGAGATAAAAATCTTATGATGTTGAAAGATGTGAAGTCCACAGTTCTGTTTTTTACAGGAATTGTCCTTGACCAGTCTGTCCCCAAGCAGAAAGACCAGTTTAATCTCTGCTCTGTACTTCTCAAAAACTGGGAGCCTCATTAGTGCAATCTGCTGGATAACTGGCTCAGCCCACATTTGATAGAAGGAATGTGCCTAGCAGCCTATCATGCATCCCTCTGTGTTTGCCTTGCCACTTTCCCATCCCAGTCTGGACATATCTACAGAGGACAGCTTAAGGAGAAGGCAGGATATATTCAGAGGTGTGTGAATTTGCACTGCAATGTTCTGATGTCCCTCTAGGAAGTTAGGAAGTGAATATTTCTACTGAGCATGAAGACCATGAGAGGGCTAAGTAGTATAACACATGGCTTCTTCCTTATCAGGCTGTCCAGTCAATGAGGGGAGAAAGAGACTTCCAATGGACAATTTGAATCTCAGGTAGGACTAGTTACAGTCAGTGAAGATGTTGAAATCAAAGTAAAATAGGGTGACTAGTTCCAGAGAGAGGAATCTGAAGCAGGGAATGGGGTATGAATTGAAGTCCTGCTTTACAAATACTTGAAGGAAGTTTATCATGTGTTAAAAATAGTCACCTACCTTATACAAGGTGCTCCTTTAGAAAAAGATGTGTGAAGTAGATTCAAATTACTGGGTGATACAATTTTTCCTTGGTTCCCAATGTGTAACCTAATGCCTGTATGGAAAAGCTGGAGCTGCAACCTCTCCCTTTTGTCCTTTTTTGAGGAACAGATTGAAGATTCTTTTGAAAAGATTCTAGCTGCTTCTTAAAGGAAGCACACCACTTTGAGGATAAAGTTGGGCATATCTGTACAAGAAATATTTTTTCTTTTTCTCCATTAAACCTTTAGAAGTCAGAGACTGTTTTATTCAAGCATTAGCTGGCACTCGATCATAATCTGACCCCTTAAAGTATAATATCTGCAAAACCCAATGTGAAACAAGAAACCAGGCTGATAAGTAGAGAATACACTTGAAGAAGTAATGTCTCGTTTGTCAGGCAGTGAAAGAAATATGGAACAGAACAATCTGTGTGTTAGCACTGATGCCATTTTGCTTTGGTGAACTGAAAAGGGTTCTTCAAGCAAGCTAAGGTAACTGCAGCTTACACCTGGCTTTTATCAGCTGTCACAAGAAGAGTGTTTCTCTTCTCAGGAACCTCTTGCTTAATTCTCATTATCCTGGTCCCGTACTAGAAGTTGAAGTGTGAGATTTTTGGAGTACAAGTGTCTGTAGATCACTGTTGCACTTTTTTGTTCTTCAGCAGATGCAGTATAACTTTAGATTTGCCCTGATTTTTTTTTACCCTTGAGCTGTGGGAAGCAAAATACAGCTTTTGTGCATCACAGGCTGTATTACACTCCTAGCATTCTCCCCCTCAGGATTCTGTTACCAGGTATGTGAAGGCTTGTCTTATCGAGCAGGTAAGAGAGAAGAAAAAACGTTTCTTGAAGAGTTCAGAATTTCTGGGAACAGCTTGGGAGGAAGATGCCAGAATGTGAAGCAAAGGCAGAAGGAGCTTGGAGGAAGTATGCATGAGGCCATGTGCTGTATAGGAGTAAATCTGGCTGGTGGTTTGTAGAGCAATTTGAGAGATTGTCCACATACTCCATTTTACAGATAAGATGAAATCTTAGAATCATGGGGCTGGAAAACATCAGGGTGTTTGTCAACCTTCTGTTCCCACTGTAAATGGGAAGTGTTTTGGTTCATTGTTTATTTTTTGCCTGGAGGGATCCTCCTCTTTGTCTTATTGTATGTTCACCTAGAAAGATTGTCACATTTCCTGCTGTAATTATCTGTCCTAATATTGTCATTTGCATGACAAGACAAGTGTAAATCTGACCTGTGTGATGATGTGGGTGCTGGGTAAGGGTTGCACAAGAAATTGCAGATAGTCCTACAGGGGAAACTGGTCAGCAGTGAAACAGTAGGCATTGCTCTATTGAGCTATTTGTTCTTTCTTGTTCCAGACCTTTCTGGGTTCTCACCAACCCTGAGAACAAAAGGTTGATTCATGTGGTGAAAAATGGGAGGTGATGTTTACTTTGAGTAGAGTACAAAAAATCCTTTTTATAGGTTTTTATTTCTTTAGCTGAAACTATACCACATCTATAGATGTGGAAATATGGTTTGATAGAAACAGAGAATCTAAACCAGCTAATTCTGAAGACAATTTGATGTAGGACTTTGGGCATGTGTTATAATCTTTTAGGCAGCTGCTTATATTCAGCCCCTGTCATCTTTGACTAGAATGTGTTAGCCTGCAGTAGCTTTTTGACCAGCTTGAGGTGAGATAGTGGATTGGTTTCAGGCCATCCTTGCTTACATGACTGTTCATATCCAACTTCTCTATTTGAGACAATCTCTTTGGTTTTAACCTAGCTTTTTTTCAGTGCCCTTATTTTACAGAGATGTAATAGTTGCCAGCTGGCATCAGAGCAGTGGCACATCTGGCCTTCAAGTGGTAAAGAGCAGCTGGGGTCTGTTGCCATAGGAAAAAGAGAGATCTGATATCTGCAAATAAGAGATGACTGTTGCCCTGGAAGATGCTTCCTGTAAGATGAGATTTAGACAAAGATGCCAGCTACATACTGAAACTCAGTTCAGATGCAAGTGAACAGGAGCAGAAATGAGTTGTGTTTGCTGCTGTTAGCAGCTGTATTTGTAGCTGCTGTGTTGGGCAATGTGCAGACTTGTAACAACAGAAGTGAGAAGGGCTCCTTCTTCCCCAAGGAGCTCCCAGGTCATAGGTAAGGACAAGAGAGTCCAAAAAGAAGAAAGACGGAATGATTTGTCAATACTAATCAGCAAAATAATCATAAATTATCATGTTATTTCCATATTTTTCCAGGCATCACAGAATTGGGAGTGTTAATGAGGGATTTGGAGGATGTCTAATATCCTTGTAAGTCTGAAGTGAGTCTTGCAGATGCTTGCTTGAAAACCAGCTAGTCTGCAATGGGGCTGGTGTTCTGTGGTGGTTGGAGAAAATAACTGACCTCTTACCCCTAAATAAAAACTGTCTGGTAGTGTAAAGACAGAAGATACTGTACTCTGGGATGGTACTCTGGAATGGTATAATGGAAATGACTAGAAACCATGAAGAGATGTGTTTGCCACCTAAAAAGCAGTTACTCAGTCTCACATGGATGTTGGATCCTGTCTTGTTGGCGCCTGTTTAGATGTGGTATTGTTAACATTTGTTTTGGATTTAAAGGTTCTTTTGATTTATTATTTGGGGGTTTTTTTCCTTATCACCTCTGCGGACCAGCTCCCTCTGAAAAGCAAATTTCATGTTACCTAGACTAGCAGTCACTGTCCTAACTGTGAAACTGCCTTGCTTTCTAGTGGGAAGGAAATGAGTCTATGTTCTGATTTTTGAATCAGAGTGCAGTGGCAGGATGCAAAAGAGCTTTGTTTATGTCCTCTGGATGCTCATCAAATGAAGATGGTTTCAAGTGCTTACTGAATTTATGAATGACCTTCTTCTGCTTAACTCATGCAAACACAGATTTACTCCAGCAAATGTATGATCCTGTGTTTTTTCATGTGAAATACACTGATTGAGGATAATCAGTGCATCATTTTAATTGGTGGCTATGGGAATCAGCCTAGTTCTTGTGGCTGAAGGCAGTTTTCTTTTACTTGGTGCAGTAGTTTTCCTGATTGCCATACTGTGGATACTTAAGACTTGAGGTCTTTTTAGGAGGTCTTGCAGCTTCCTGCTCAAGGTGTCTTGACAGTAGTGAATGAAAAAAGAGGCTCGGGGTTTAAAAATACAAGAATATGAACAGCAACATGACAGAGATTGGCAGGTAGCTCCTGGCAGGAAAAATAGAAAGAGATGCTGTCAGAGTGGGTGTTGTTTGGCACTGGGATGTGGAAGCTAGTCAGAATAAAAATGGTCTTTAATGACAGCTCCACCTGTAAAAACACAAAGCAAACACCTCAAAACCACCACAAGCCCTCATCACACCCTGGTTTCCCTTCCTCATGATATATTGGTAAATTAAAGGGCCTGCTGGCCCATACGTGTGAAAACTCAGTCTAAATCAGCTCTTCAGCTCTCTGTCCAGGTCAGAATAGAACCAAGATCTGGATTAATAGGACAAACATCCTCTGCCAGTCCTAGCTGCTGTGTCTGAGCAAGCTTGCTTCTAGGTAACAGAGCAGAGACAGAAACCAGGGTCATTATCGAAATAAAACCTACTTCTTTCCACCCTCTGTTTATCAGAGCAGAAAGTGATGTTCATTTTCCTAATCCAGCTCTTGGATTACAGGAATCCTGTACCACAAAACATGCATGCACACGGGGCAGAAAATAAAGAGCATAAAGAAACTTATAAGAAAATAGCTATTTCTCTTCCGGAAAGTGAGAGTAACAAAATGCAGACTTCCTACTTCAGGGGACTTAAAAAAGCAAATATCAGAGAACGTTTCATCAGTTCCAGCTCTATCTTTCCAATTGCTGGCTGATCACTTTGGTGCAATTCAGAATGAGCCAGGTATTTTCATTGCTTAGTATTTCATGAGGTTTTGTAGACTATTCTGTAGTAGAACACAAACAGGTGATTTCAAATGAAACAGACTCCAGCAGTTTTTCCTACTCACACAACTCTGGGTAGAAAGGAAGCAATGAGCCTTTAAATTGCACCTCTTCAGATGTGCCCTTACACTATGCAGAACTGTAATCAGACCTCAGTCAGTCTTAATGGCTCCAGTGCCAATGTTGACAGTCTCCCATAATCCATCACTTCTCAATTCTTTCAAAAAAATATGTGCTTGAGGAATTCTCTGGATAACTTCGCCGTCTCTGCTCGAGAGAAGGAAATGCTCATGTGACAGGATAATCACCACTCAGCAATGAACAGTTGCTGTTATGCTAAAGCACCAAATTCTGCAGTGTCTCTGGTGAGAGAGATGCCTGTTGCATTTATTAGTTACAGGCCTGTGTCTCTATAGCTGGGAAGATGGGTGAAGAGCTTGTAATGAAGAAATAAGCCATTCTCCAACTCCAGGGGTACTTTGTACCTTTTAAGCTAGGGTTCTAACCAGCAAATCACAGTGCCCTTTTAGCAGAGATTGTCTGCTATTCTGAGAGCAGTGAAGGGCTGTGACACATTCACAGCATCTCATGATGCTAATGTCTCAGACCTAGCATACGCCAGAGAGAGCACTCAAACCTGCATTTTCTCATTGAAAGTAATTTTGAATCTCAGTGTATACTGATAGTAGTGAAGAGTTTTTATTGCTTCCTGAAGCCTGGTTGATAGTGTAATTGTGCAAAAAGCAAAGAGGATATTGGTTGTTAGTATCACCAACTAGTAGACAGAGAATGAGTGCTTTTTCAGTTTTATTACTGTTATTTTGAACAGATTTCTTCTCACTTTGCATTTTGTCCCATTTCTTAGTCTACGCTGGCAGTGCTTCCATGGTCTGCTCTCAGAACCTGGTTCTGAGAAGCAGAAAGGGGTAAGACAGTCAGTTTCCCATCAGTGAACAATTAATTTTCTAGTCTACAAAGTGAATTATAGGAAGTTTCACTGTTTGAAACATGAGAGCTAAAACTCCAATCCTTGCACTTCAAGACCTCACCTGCAGCCCAGGTGCACACTGATGCAAAATTGTTGTTGTGTAGCTCTTGGGTGGGCTGTCAGAAATACTCTGTTACTGTCTGATTGCTTCAAGCAGACCACTGCCTGCATTCACTATTTATTGACATTTGTGGGTTTAGAGACAAGTAGGGTTGAGCTGTATTGGGACTTAAGGCTTGTTTCTCAGCTGTGTTAAACCTCTGTCTGCTGGTAGCAGAGATCCTGGGATTAGCTATGGTCTGGCCATAGCTTTTAATCAGCTGAAGCATACCCTGAATGGATGCTGAAGGAGACCAGAGCAGCTGGAGTGTACTTCCAGAGGCTCTACTCCTCCCCTGTGTGCAGATCCTTATTGCAAACCTGCCTTCTGGAATGTATCGTAATTCCCCTTTGACTCCAGGGAGAAGCCATTTGAGTGGAGGATGGATGCTCAGAGGAGGCAAAAGTGACAACTATAAATGCCCTCTTTAAGTATAGTAGAAATTTCAAGAGCTTTTTGCAACCAAGATTGGAAGAGGAAACTGCAGAAATCAATGAGAGATTTCAAACATTTGGCCCTGTGGGCTTCGAAAAACATTTGAGATCTTTGCTTCTATCAGAAACAACAAAAAAGCTTCTACCATCTTGTTAATTCCTTAAAGCTTAGCTGTTTGCTGTGTAAACACATATAAAAGGGTTTCTGACTAGTGGCCCACCTGTAGCAGAGGCAAGAGGAGAGAAAGCTGCTGAAAGGTGCAGAGAATTTGGCACTCCAAAGAATTTTAATAGCTTTTTATTGTTCCCTCAGGCTGAGGGTGCTTCACACAAGGTTGGTACAAGGGCACATCTATTGGCAGCTCTAACATTTGCCTCTCCTCTGATGGTAGCCAGAATCCAGCACTGTCAGTTCAGTTGATATTAGACTTGCTAGGTCTGTAGATCCATGTGTCATATTGTCAATGGCCATTGACTTGCAATGTCCAGTTGTTTGGGATAAGTAAGGGAGCTGGAGGTGTGGGGAATTATCAGGCTTAGGTGAGATTGACTTGAAATATCCTGCTGCAATTGCCTCGAGTCAGTACACAATAGACACTTTATCAGTTATGGAAACAGAGCTGAAATTACCTCCAAGAACTCAAAGGTTATGTACTTGCACTAATGACAGCATCCTAAATGATTCCCTCTGGCCTCATTATTGGAACTGAGAAGACTCGTGCTGAGCTTGCCTGAACTTGGGTTAATTCAGTCAAGGCACAGTGAAGCCAAACTTCTCCAGCTGGATGAAGTAGCAGGCAGGCAGGGAGCTACAACTGGGATATAGGATGTGCCTACTGCTCCCTTTCCTGGCTGAGCTCTCACAGCTGTATGTCAGCTACAGACTAGAAGTTCAGAGCCCTTCAGGGGGAGGGCTGACTTGGATCAGCAGTACCAGCAGGGAGGAGGTGCTCCTGTGAGAGAGAACAGTAAGTGCTAGTATAAAAATAATATTACTATCTGGCTTTTTAAAAAATGTCACCCTGCCTCTCTCCTGTAAGTTGATCCCTAAGGCTGAGCTGATCACTAATGCATTCCAAAACTGAAAGCAATCATGCCTCAAGCAACAGTTAAAGCCAACAGAGCAAGAAAAACCCTAGGTTAGATTGTACAGCTAGAACCATATTTTAAAAATCAGCCTCTGGTGAGAGGCCACAGCAATTTTCTAACCCATGGTTCTGAGTGACAACTTCCTCTAGTCCCAGTCCTTCACAGAGCTGTCCTCATCTCTTTTTCTCCTCATATAAGCCTGCATATTTCCAACCTTTCTCATCACAACTTTTTCATGTATCTCTGCTAATGCATCCAAATCTTTGATTTATATCTGTATTTTCCAGCTCTGCCCCTCTAGCGATTCTCATTTCTACTAAATCCTGGCCCATGACATTGACAGTGCTTTCAGTCCTGAAGCTCCTTTGCGTGAAGAAATTGAACTTGGAGGTCTGAATCAAATAAAAATCCAGATGGGAATTCCCTGAGAATGGCAAACTTAATCCATCTCTGATGAGGGAAAAGAGGAGGTGGAAGAGAGATGTGGTAGCCTCCTGTGCCACCTGGCCTCTGTATGAACCAGCTGTGTCTGCAGTGACACAGTGCACACATGCTTGCGTGCCTCGAAGCTCTGAGAGCAGTGTAGGGAGGGAATAGTGGTAGTCTCCAATATGAATGATACTCTCCCTTTTTCCTTACATCTTTATATGCCAGAAACTGCTTATCCCCCAGGCATCATGATTTGCCCGCTTCAATAAATAAAAAATGTGCCAGGCAGTTACAACAGTGCTAATTGCTGATAGTGCTCTATTGATCCATCCATTTGGTGGCTCTGATTACAGTGATACTTCTATCTAATCACAGCTGTGGTAGCTGGGCTCAGAGCTTTGAAATCGTATAGTGTTCTCAAGCTTTCTAGCATTTTTCCTGGGTGAGTGCTTTAGTGCATGGGGGGATTTTCTGCTGTGTTGTCAGGTGCAGGTTGTTGGGGAGGTGGTGCTGGTTTGGTGGAACTCTGCTCATTCAGAGAGCAGAAAGAGCAGTAGGGAGACACGAATGGCAGTCCCACCTTGGTGAAGCCTTCTATGAGCTGCACTCACTGGCTGCAGTGAGTTGGCTCATCTGCTAGAGATAAGTTTGCCTAAGACCTGGAAAACCTTGAAGATCTCCACAAACAGCACTTTGCAGCTACTTCATGGCTGCATATTGGGAAAAGCTTCATACCTTGCTCCAGAAGATGTTGTAGCAACTGGGGGTGAATACTGCATTATTTTGTGTGTTGTGATGTGTTATGGATATTAAAAGTGGCAACTTTTTTTGAGGTATTTTTCACTACTTGGGCATCATCTCGCACTCAGAGAGTACTCAAATGTTCTCCTACTAATCTCTTCCTGTTGTTTTTCTCCACAGCACTGGTAGGTCTTTTGGTTGCTCTTAGCTTAAGGTCTGAACAAAGATGTTCTTGTTTCAACACAGATTGTTTTGCCCTACGGGCCTGGAATACATATCTGGAGCTGTTTGACATTAGATGAATGGGAAAACTTGTGTCAGAAAATGGCCTTTTAGAAAATGAACATTTTTGTTAAGCTGGGAAAGGTTATTTGCTTTTTTGCAAAATGGTTTGGTTTGTTCAAGTATTGTGGGGGAGGGGAAGAATGTAAGCAATTGACCTAGTTAATTTCTTTAATTGTTGATGCTTTCTATGTTTTGCCTTGGAAATCCATCTATGGCTGGGGCTATGTTTCTTTGTGTTTTCTATCACAGGGCACTTTTTTTCCCCTCCTGTGTCTGTAAGACTGTTTTGTTTTACAATTGTGCTGATTCTTTTTCCTGCCATGAAAGCTCTCCCTTTTTTCATTTCTGGTTATTTAACATTTCAGCCTTTGCTTGTTGGTTTGGTAGACAGCTGCTACATTTTTTCCTTTCTCCTTTGTGTTCAGCCACTGTAGTTCACTGGGCTTTGTGTCATACCTTTAGCCATTTGCCACACCTTTCTACTTCTGGGTGTCACTTTCCTGTCTGAGTGTTAGAGAGTGGTTGTCATTCTTTTGTTATTCAAGTATTAAACTCCCCCAAGTATCAACTTCATTTTAAAATCTGTGATGAAAAAAGCAATTAAAATCCTGTAGGGGAAAAAAAACAAAACAAGCAAACAAACAAAACAAAAAAACCCCAAAAGCACACAAACAAAAAACCACACACAAAAAAAACCAACAAACAAACAAAAAAAATCCAAAACCCCAGAAATCCCAGCATCTGCTCAAAATGACAATTATGACAATTCACAGTTATGTTGTAAATGCTTATGGCTGTTAATTGTAGAATGCCCTGGAAATTAGAATCCCAAAGCTGGCTTAGAAAAATAGAAGGCTGAATGAGTGAACACAGTTGTTTAAAACCTTTACAGAAAATGGAGGGAAACCCTCACAATTTTTGAAAATAAAAGGTTTGGTTTTTCCTGTTGATCAATAAAGGATCTTCACATGCTTAAACTGTATTTGACTTAATGAGACATTCAGAAGTGACTCTAACTGAATTTAGTGAATTCAGGTCCATTAATTTCTATGGCTTTCTGAATTTATTAGTGGTGTAAAATTAGAGTCAGATCCTCTCCCACTTACTGCCTTGTAGCTCATACCTATTTACTGTTTACCATTACCTGGATAAAAAGCTCAGTTGGTACTGATGAAGCAGTTCATGTAAGCCTATGAGCAGCTGGCAGCAAAAGCCCTTCCATGGGCCCAGCTGGTTCTGGGAAGGGATCTCTGTCTTAGGCTTCTGAGATGGATTTACTTTGAAATTTAAAGCCAAGTATTTGTAGATATAGGTGCCTAGAGATGTGATTTAGGAATGTATTCCCATTACTGGCATTCCTAATTTACAGTGAGCAGGAGAAGAGGGAAGAGCAAAGAAGAGAAAGGTAATATATGCAGAGTGGAGAAACAAAGTGAGGAGCAGTAGGAAATTTACTTCTTTCACCTTGTAAATTATTCACATGTGCCAGCTGGTAATTACTTATAATGAACGTCTATAAAGCACTTTGATATGCTCAGATGAGCAGTACTACAGAAAGTGTGTCTGCTGTTCAGATCTAAGGGATAAGACACTAGTAGAAAGGCAAGAACTACCCATATAATTATCCTCTTATGATATATTGGCTTACTGGTGCTGTAAAGGGCTGATGTCATCATTATCCTTGAATCTATCTGCCCAGCTGCACAGCTCAGCTGTGCATCTCTTGTGCCCACCAAGCCAATGATCAAGCAATCCCTACCTTGCCTGAGATCTCCCTGTGACCTGAGCTGTGTACTGTGCTTAATTAGATTTTTGACCTACTGATTTTTAACAGGATTCTCTAATAAAAAAACCTTCTACTGATCTTTGTCAGTAGTATCCTGAGCTGGACCCTTGATTGCTCAATACTTCCTTTATATGAAGCAGATCCCAACCCCCTGCATTACTTGACTGTGGAATTGGGCCCCATGGAATTGCACTGTGCAATGAAGTTATGTCACATTCATAGCCATGGCACGTGCAACCTAAGTGGCAGGCTCTTTTTTCTGGTTATGGAAGCATTTCAGCATAGAGTTGAAGAATTCATTGGAATAGGTGACATAAAACTCTTTGCTCCTAATCTTTGTAAGCATCCATTTGGAACTTCCCATTCCATGTCTTTGCATTTCTAAAAACCACCTTCCTCACCTGTGCAGGGTGCTGTTGGCATCAGCTCAAGATCCACTAGACAGTTCAGAAAAGTTTGCTGGTGACCTTGAGAGCAGAATAACCTATAACAAGCTAAATTTTAAAAATTTACTGTATCGGATTAAGGGAAAATGTCTGCTGGGTCTGTTAAGACCCCTGATGGGTCTTAGCCAAATTAAGAGTACACTGGTTCTATATAATGCATAGCTGCTCGTTCTGCCCTTTTGTATTAGAAAACAAAATCAAAGTAGAAATGCAGTGGTAGAATAAAGAAAAGAAGGAAGAAAAAAAGGAAGGGAGGAAGAAAGAAAGGGACTTGATTAACATAGATCTCTTGCTTTTATAAATGAGTAACTTAGGTCTTTTCACAGCACCATTTGAAAGCTGGTGACATTTGAGAGTTCAAGGTAAGTGAAACACCAGCTGGAGATTAGTATCAAGGAACATTTTTGTAACAAGTGCTCCACAATGGGCCAAGGGTAGCAAAGAAAAAGTCTTTGCTTCATACATGCTTATCACTTGAGAAGGAACTAAAACTTTCATGGTTCATGTCTTTATGTTTTATTCTCAAAATGACCTGTGTATTCATTGTATCACAGTTTCAAAGTGGACTCCTCTCCAGTGAGATCATGGTAGACCTTTTATGTTTCCATCTAAGGGCACAACTGCACCAAGAAAAGAAAGAAAAAGAAAGAAAAAAAAAAAAAAAAAGAAATGAGAACACTAAAGGAGTTCTCTCATTTTATTTTAATCAGAGATTGACTTATAAATGGCACTGTTAGATAAGTATATATTACAAATAAAAATAAAAGTGACAAGGTAGAGTACATATACAGCCATTTGAAAAAGGAGATGTGTGACCCATCTCCATATGGACAAAAGTTACAGTTTCTGTACATCTGTCATTTTAAAAGATTGCCAGATTGTGCAGCCCATGGGACTGGTTCCATTGGGCTCACTGGGTTTGCTTAAGTAAATAAAACGTGGAACAGCTGCATGGCCTGACCCTAAGTGGGCTACATGTACTAAAAAACTCTACAGATAAGTCATAGCAGGAGAGAAATATCATATGCTAGGAGACCTTAAGGCATCGTTGGGAATTCATCACAAAGGATAAACCAGCTGTTGGGTAGTGCTGGGCAACAACAAGGTCAGAGAACCCCCTGAGAGAAATGGGGTCAATGTTTGGCTGATGCAAATGATTGTGTGGATCCTGCCAAGGATGCTATTTAATTAAACTGCTGGAATGCTTAGTGTTGGAACATCTTTGTTTGAAAGGGGCATGAGAAGGGAGCTCCTGTCTCCTTTCCCAGATAGCTCTTTGATCTGGGATGCAGGAGGGTCCCATGGTCAGGATGGATGTGTGGAGCAGGTGTTCTGTGCCATACTCCCTTCTCCTGTCTGACCTCCAGTGTGTCTGTCTCTGTTCACAGCCTATACAATAGGGAGAAAAGCTCTTCTGTACCTTCTCAGGCTATTGTGATGATGAATATGTTACTGATTGTAATGAACTCATATACTCAAACTGTGGGAGCCATATCGGCATCTGAGATAAGTAACATGAAGCACATAGGAAAGGGCAGTGCACTAAAGCTTTCATTGGCAGAACTGCATCTTTCACATCCTGCTGAGCTTTACCTGCTGCTGATCACAATGAAGAACTTAGGCCCTGAAGCAGGAGGATTGATATTCTTTGTATTTTATTTTTACCCAAGCTGGTAGAAGGCAAAATGCTATCTTACCTCTTCTTAGAAGTGTCTAATCCTTTCTGGGCTCTGTCTGAGTTCTTTGTCCATAGAATACCATGTGGGAGTGAGTTCCACAGGTTAATTACATGTAAAATAGTGTTTCATTTTTTGTCTGTTTTCAATAGGTGGCCTTAACTGCAGATTGCCCTCTGGGTCTTGTGTTATGGGAAAGACTAAAAAGAAAGGGAACAAGTAACTGCCCTTCTAGACATTATCTGCAGTATGCTCTCAAATATCTGCTCTCTCTCTTTTACTTTCTACCCCTCATCATCCCAAAGCTTTTCATTTTCCTTCTAATAGATTACTTTCTTTCCCTTGGATAATAACACAATCTACTTTTGCTGCCCTCCCACTGTCTCTCTTTCTGCTTGGCTTTTTAGTGACTAAACCTGAGCAGCACATTATTCCAGCAGAGGACGAATCCAACTTTTACACAGAATGCTAGAATGATAACTGTATTACTCTCTTGTTGCTTTTTTCATATACTTCTCCTTGGTGTTGTAATCTTCAGGATCTGATGAAAAGTGGGAGCCTTCTCTCAGGAAAGGAGAGAGATGTGAGACTCTGGGGAATGCAAGGAGAGTGAGGCCAGGATCACCAGATGTCTTGAGCCTTTGGGAGACACAGCTGGTAAACTTTCAGGTGACCGAAAAGACACTGGAGCTGGTTGTTGATTGTTGTGGCAAGATGAGATGCTTACAGAGCAGATTTGGATCTGG
The DNA here is from genome assembly GCA_038090715.1 of Florisuga fusca. Lineage (NCBI taxonomy): Eukaryota > Metazoa > Chordata > Aves > Apodiformes > Trochilidae > Florisuga > Florisuga fusca. Next base: position 173,128 of record JAAWXA010000009.1, read on the forward strand.
TCAGTTTATGCAAAAGATGAAGAACGCCAAAAAATATGCTGCCAGTCTATGGATGTTATTAAACATAGGAAAGAACTAAACTTCATCTTCTTTGGACAGTGAACAGCTCTCTTAGCCTGTAAGAAATAAATTCTGAAAACATTTCTGATGATGGGGAGGAATTGAAGTTTGCTGTTTCCTTTTATAAAGAAAAGCAAATACCCCTTGGAAGGGCTGCAGCTGGACAATGCTCAGTGTGAATTAGCAATCCGTGGCCGCTCCATCCCTCCTGAATCTCTGTTCATCCTGGACTCCTCCTAGCACTCTGTGCACAGCCAGAGGTGGCATTTCATGGTGGATTGCCAGCAAAGTTGTGAAGTATTACTATTTTTATGACTAAACCCTTCAGTTTCCCAGGTGAAGAGTCACGCAGATTTCATTCATCATGGCATATGTGACTCAGCATTGCAGTTTGATGGCTCTATATCACCTCAGAAAGTCATGTGTTGATATGAAGGCTGTAAACACACTGACTCCATTATATTATATTTATATTTTTTTTCCCTGGGAGAAAAAAATCTTGATTGGATTTTCCTGTTCTCCTGTCTTTCCCCTCTACCACAATATATAAATAAGGCAGTGTCATTCTTCATGAAATGCCCCCAATCCTTAGCAAAGCATATGATGAAATTTTGTGAGGATGTATAAAGATGTATTTATGATCTGATCTTTGCTGATATATGTTAAGACAGTTTGTATTAAGTTTGTAGTGCTGTGCTGTTTTATACTGCTGAAATGAATACCTTGCCTTTGGTTATTCAGACTATGCCAAACGTGGACACTGTTATCACTTTTAGCTACTCTGCTTTTTTCTGTGGCACTCAGCAATACTGTGCAATTCTCACCCTCCACAGTTTCTGAGAGATCAAAAACTACAAAAAAATTGATATAAAGCCATGCCCTGGGTGGTTTAGAGAAATAGAGGAAGGAGAGAGATGGGGAACTAAAGCTATGTAGTCTAGGAAAGAGAGAACTTGGGGGGATATGACTGAAGTCTATAAAAACCTTCCAGAGAACAAACAAATGGTTCAAGGAAGGGAATTATTTAATCTCTAAATGTAGTAGCACAAGCATCAGTGGCTTGGATAACTGAAGGAAAAGTCTGAGTTAGGGTTTTTCAGTAATGAGAATTGAAAAGTTTTTCAGTAGTGAGAATTAGGATGTTAACATTATAAAGTTGGTATATGTACAACATATTGTAACCTCATGGTGTTTGAGATGTGGTGTCTGCTGACACCAACCACCTAGTGGTGCTTGAGATGGATGGTACTGCTGACAATCTTGAACTCAGATGACTAAACTTTGGTTCCTACCTCATTTTTTAATATTAAACATAAAGGTGACATTTCCCTCATACTTAATACATTTTAAAGTTAACATTTAATAAAGATGGACCTGTGTGTAGGAATATTTTCTCGAAGAGCCTCACTCCAGAGGAACTCTATCAGCAACCATTAGGCAGCTGGAGAGCTGAGAAATGGAAACTAATTTCTAAACAAAACAGTTGATTTCTTCCTGTGATCTGAAGGCAGAAAGTTCAGTTTCTGTAATGCTAATTCTGTATGAGGTCTTTTTCCACCAACTCATGATTTTTCAAGGCGTATTTGAAGACATTGAACAAAAGGTTTGTAATTACAGCCATAGGAAAGCTGGTTGGAGTGCTGACCTTGAAAACACCAAGAACTTTGACATAATCCCAGCTTTCCCTCATCAAGGCAGTCAGTCTGTCCCATTTTCCAAACCATGCTTGACATGTCAGGAGCAGAACTCTTGGCCAAAGCATCCACCAGGAGCAATTCAGAGAGTGATGTTTTCCAGAAGCCAGGCAAGCATTGGAGCACAACTTCAAAAGAATAACACTGCAGTCTGAGGAGACATGGAGTCACCTTCAGCAGAAATGAAGTGCTGTGAAACTAAGCATAAATCAATAAGCATGGCCAACATCTTGGAAACAAAAGTGAAAGGCAATGTAAACATATTCCAGTATGATCTCTAGGGAACTCCAGGGGAGTGTTAGAGATTTCAGAGAGACTGGAGAGGTCACCTGAAAGCAACAGCAGAGTTTGGAGACTCCAAAAATGGATCTGAGAATTGGCTGCCTTCTAAATTTTTTTGTTTACCAGGATCCTAAATAGAGAAGCCAGGGCTAGTACAGGGTGTGAAAATGGTCCGAGAGCCCCAGACATCTGTCTCAGTGCTATAGTTTCATCCTGTAGTGCTCAGGATATCTATCTTATAATTATGCTGCTTTCTTTCACACCTCCCAGGTCCCTTTACTTGTACTCCTCATGACTGGGGTGTGTGAACAGGTCCCTGCCATGGGAACAGGGCAGTGGATTTTAAGCATAAGCATATCAAGGTACTGCCTGTGTCCATTCTCTTTTCTTGATGAACGTGAGGTAAGCTTGTTCCTACCTACTCTTGGAAAATCAGAAACAATGAATGCTTGAAACAAGTTCTGCATAGGAAGTGAGATCAGATGGAGTCTGGGAGGTAGGAGGCTTTTGGGAACTTTGGGAATCCTGTTGATATTATTCAGTATAACCAGGGCTAAACTCTCAGAGATCACCTTGAAAATACCAAACCTCAAGACAACTTGCAGGCAGTTACTTTTCCACTCAGAAGAATTCTAAGACTATTTCCAGATGAAAATTACTACATTTTCCTCTTTTTTTCTTTTTCTTCTCTCTTTCTTCTCTCTTTCTTCTCTCTTTCTTCTCTCTTTCTTCTCTCTTTCTTCTCTCTTTCTTCTCTCTTTCTTCTCTCTTTCTTCTCTCTTTCTTCTCTCTTTCTTCTCTCTTTCTTCTCTCTTTCTTCTCTCTTTCTTCTCTCTTTCTTCTCTCTGATCTTTTAGAAAGTCCAGAGTATGGATTGCTTTGTGCAGTTCTTTATTTCCCTATGGCAAAGGAATACATACACCCTCACTTCATGCTAAAGCCCCCTTATTTCTCTAAAGTATCCCTGTAGCTAGTATTCCCCCTCTAAACTCCCTCACTGCTCCCACAGTTTAGAAGCTACAGGCTGTATATTGGATTGGGTTGAATTTTTTTTCCTCCCTTGGCATGGATTAGTTGACAGGCAGCCTCCACCCAGATCATTAGTGGCAAAATAAGTTAATAATAAATAAATAATGGATTGATACACACTGAGAGTGAGATTAGGAAGTTGCAGATGGCTTACAGAATTAATAAAAGTAATTAAGAAAAAAACATTGAGGGAGCAAACCAGTCTATTAAGCCATCACATTAATTCCGGGCTGTATTTATTCGCTCTTGTGTGAGCGTAAGTGAGGTAGTTGGCAGAGTTGCTTGGTGTGCCTCCAAAGAGTTCAAAAGCATGTAACTTTTGCAGACAGCTCAGATTCTGCTTGCTTGTAATAATCTGCATTTCTCCTTGTTGCAATAATTTGTAAGAGACAAAAAGTTTATCTGTACCCAATCTACAGTTCTGACATCTGAAAAGAGTCTTCTCGTTGGAAACACTTTTTTTTTGAGGGAAGAACGTATCAAAATGGAGCCAAAGGGGGGATGGAAATCCACCTTGCCTGTTCCTTCTTCTATCTTCTACTTTATGTCTTAAGAAGAGATCCAATACTTGAGAAGGGCCTTACAGACCATGAAATGTGTAATTATACCTTTCCCTTCCTGAATTTAACAGTTTCATTGTTGTTCAATGCACAACTGCTTCAGTGAGTTAGCATTTCCAGAAACCTCATCAGTAGAGACACTGAGCACTGTCCTAGGTAGCTCAGTGGGGATTGGACTGCAGTCTGAAGGACCCCATGAGGTTTTTTTTTGGTTTCTTTTTCATAGTTTCAATGGTGCTAGAATTAATTAAGCTTTTCTTTTTCAGAGCTCTCCAGGGGAAGAGGCTCCTAGGCTGAGAGAAGCTTTCACTCATTCTCACCCTATTTCCTCACATTCCATCTTCCCAGCAGGGCAGGTTTTATGTCCTCAGTTTGAACCTACCTTGTTTGTAAAAAAGCCTCGTAGCAGTGACATTGGTAATGACAAGACCTGCAGGGTTCACTGGAATTTTAGGTTAAATGGTATTCAACCATCAGAAAATATTACGTGCTGACAAATCGGTTCTGGAAATGAAATAATGCACTTTTATTCTTCTTCTTACTTTCATTCTGGTTTATCGTAAATGAAACAGTCCCTTTCCATCATACTTTGCATGCAATTTCCTGATCAGTTTTACATGCTATGCACACCTGATGCAATATTGGCTTTTAGAACTCTTTTTACCCTCTCTGTTGCCACCCCATTTCTCTTTTTTATCCTCCATATTCTCATTTGAGCCTGGCCTGACACTTCTAGCCAACCTAGTGGTGACCCTGATGTCAATCCTTCCCTTTAGAGATAACTTATATAGGAGCCAGCTAAGGGAAAAACCTAGGCTGACAAGAGAGGGGGTGTCTGACTTTGCTGGCCTCTTAAGCTTAACTGTGATGACTTGATCTGGAAGGAACAGCATGGGAGACAAGAGATGGGTATGAAACTCCATGACATGAAGGCCTGGCTGAGCTGTGGGGTGACTTCCAAAAACATAGATAAAAATATTGCCTTTGATTAAAATCAGTTTTCTGCTTGAAAAGAAGTGAGGTTCTTTTCTCTGGTTCCCTTTGCAATGCAGTGTGTGCCATAACAGCATCTGCAGCAGCTGAGAAATCAACAGAGGGTGCAGATGCTGGTGGTGTCTAAACATTTCTGGAGGAGCTGCCAGTTGGCAAAGTGGCAATCCCTTTCTTTCAGGTACTGACTGCATTGGGAACATCACAAACACTTTGTCAGCATTATGAAGATGAGACCAAAAGCACCTGTAGTAGAGGGGTGGTCAAAAGAAAAGGGTGAAGAGAGAAAATATTAGGAACACAATAAATTAATTGTGGAATAAATGACGTGGAGTTTGGTTTGGTTGTGGTCCAACACAGGGCATGAACTTTTCTAATGTGTGGTGTTAACCACTCAGATCTGAGGAGTTAAAAACAAGAAAAAAAATAATGTCTATACCTTTTTTACCACTCTTTTATTGTGTAGAGACCTTTTCCTCAGGTCAGTCATGAAACCACATCAATTTCTCTGCAGGATGCTCCTTTTCCAGTTTACATGCACCCTTTATTCCTACAGTCTTTTTTGTTGGATGCTTATCTGAGCACAGTCTGGAAATGAGAGAATGTTACGATCTTCATGATTAATGGTTTCTTCCATTGAATTGCAATTACAGGTATTAATCAGTTCATTATTCCACCTAGTTTTTTGGGTCTTGACAGTTTTGCCATGGAAACTAATTGAATTGACTTCACCTCGAGGCTTTCCCACAAAAAGATTCTATCTTGCCTCTGGGGATTGTGGGGTCTAATTGGCCAGTTCAGATTTAATTTCCTCTTTTTTTCCAACCTGGAGAGAGAAAAAAAAAAGGTGGGACATTCTTATTTCTCAATCCTTGTCAGCTAAAGCTTCCTGGTTTATATTTCACTTCCCAAAATTTGCTTCTTTCAAAGTGCAAGTTGGGTGCACTTCACATAACAGCTGGGAACTCATTGTTTTAATAAAAATTGTTAATGCACTTTTCCTCAGAGAGTGGTTATTCCTCAAAGACTGCAGCTATTTCTTCCCTGACCACTTTGTCACTTTAGCTGGTCTAATGGGTCCTGTTTATAAAGAGAAGGTCCTGTGACCAGCAAACATCTTGTTCACACCTTCTCTTACAAGTCATCCTTCAATTTTTTTTTCTGTGTGCCATATTACATGAATTCAGAGATGAGCAGGCAGTAAATTTCCCAAAGATAAGTGTTCTCAGCAGTGAATTCAAATTAGTGGATACTTTGTATTCTGTACACCTGCCAAAATGCTCACAACTGGATTCCATCATACAACACAGATGTGATGCAAAAGAAATCTTGGCGTCAGCTGGAGTCAGACTGAACTGTTACCACAGTGTGAGAATTTGTGTAATCAGTAGCTGCAACATCCCTCCCAAGTAGAACCAACCTGCTAAACTTTGCCTCTCATGGAAGCTCTATCATTCACTTTTCTTTCCCCTTCCTTTTTTCATAGTGAGTATTTAGGTCACAGGAGATGGATTTTCAGAAACAGTGTCTGAGTGTTCATTCCTCTTGCTGCACTTGGTTGAGAGACTGTTGTCTGTATATTTATCCTATTCACATTGCAAACTTGAACTGGAAAGAGTTGGTGAAAGAACAGCCAGGATAGAAACCAAAAAAAGGGAAACAAGAAAAGAGCAGCTCCTAGTGATGACAATCACATATCAAATGTTTTTTTCAGAGCCCTGAACTTAGAGCATTTGAACTTAAGAGTCTGTCATTAATCTGTGGCTTTATTTTTGTGTGTGGGCATTTTGAAGATCAGTATCCTAGCTGGAAGCTGGAGCCAGTCCTTTCTCTTTCCTACATGCAGCACTGTATTCCTCTCCTTCGGAGCTTTCAGATTTCTTCTTTGTCCAAAGGAGAATAATTCAGTCCCTGGCTGGGATGCTTTGGAAGGGGGTCAAGTCAGGTCATGGAAAGTTTAACATTTTTTCCTACCAGCTATGTTTGGTGATGGAGATTCTTAAAGAAGCAAATGTACAAGGGAATCAAAATCTGCTATCCTAGGATTTTTTTATTAAAAAAAAAAAAAATTAATGAGTCAAAATGTTTCTCAACCTACTTTTTCATCACAGCAGGAGTCACCAGCCAGTATAAATACCAGAGAAGAGGGCACACTAGCATCCTGAGTTCCATTTTCCAGTGGTGCTTTGCTGTAATTACAGGACTTTCTGCCCTAATGGGAAAGCCATAGGCTACGAGGACAGTGCATAAATGGAGCAGAGCCATACCTCAGTTTGAGATTCCTTTTATTAAATTATAAAACCATAAGTTTCCATTTCACAGCAGGGATTTAAGACTTCAGTTAGAAAGGTGCATCATACTGGAAAGCTGATTAAAAATACATGCTGCGTATTAACAGAGCACAAATGGAATAATTTCTTTCTTAATTCTTTCAGTTATTAAGGCACATCAAAGATACTTGCTTTTCATATGATGAAAGAACATCCCCATCTTTTAGCCAAAGTGATTAGTGATATCAGTATCAATAATATCAATTAGTATCAGATCCTTTTGGGATCCCAGCATTAACAGGGAATAATATTCATCTGGCAACTCACAGTGTAGTATCCAGAAGGGAGCTTATTAAAATATGACTCCCTTTCCCCACAGCTCCTTGGCTTAATTACCTCATTAATAATAATGTAGGATCCAAGAAGTAACTTCCTCCCAGGCGCTTCCAAGGTATGGTCTGGTGTTACAGACACCAACAAGACTGAGAGATGTTTATGTGCTCTAACCTCACATGGGAAGAAGGGAAGTAAAACTGGGGAGTCACAGGAACACAGCAGAGCCTGGGAAGTGCAGCAGAGCTTGTGACTGCAACCACATTTGAACACACTCGTCAAGCAAAGAGAGTGCTTCGTGAGCTTGAGAGAAATAAACAATAGCAGTTCCTCTGATGTGCAAAAATATAGATCTGTTGTTTAAAGAGCACACAACTGTATCTACCACCTCCTGATGCTTCTGACAGGAATCACAGAAGGAGCAGATCGGATCAGCAAAACTTCAGTCATCCCTGACAGTTTGATTGCACTGCTGTGGAGGATATGACAGATGTTGCAGCAGCAGGAGCAGCTTAAACAAAATGCATCAAGAGCAAAGCTGGGGCTCAACCTTTCCTCCACTTAAAATGATTTGCAACCTCTCAGGGGTCAGAATGGAGGGGTGATGGTTTTACATGTAGGGGAGAGTGAAGATTGAGAGAAGTGTGAAAAAATTGCCTCCAAATGATGAAGTGCCCAGCAATATCAGAGCAGCGTATGGGACTGGAAGCATGCTGTTTGACTTTCATGAAATTATTCAGAAATGAATCATAGCTATGGCACAGGCAGCTCTGGAGATTCATTGGGCAAGGCAAGAACAGATAAACAGGCTTTATTGCATGTGCATATGTAAAAATAATATGCACATAGAAGAGAAGCAAAATACTCAGAGAAGAGAAGGGGCAGATATTTGACAACTCATTCCTTCCTTAGATATTTACCTACCTGTGGCATTGTTTTTAAATTTGCTGAGCGCTCCTTGCTCTCACTGGTTTTATGTACTGTGCTCAGTGGTTCTGAGAAGCAAGACAAAAGGGAAGGGAAGAATTCAAGTCACATACAGGAGGACCTCATATACATAGTAGGTGTATGCAGTGCTGGTGCTTAGGCAACAGCATTTCAGAACCAGTGCCTAGCATGCCACTTCCAGGTGATGAATTTAGCCTTTATGTTCTGTCAGTTCTTGCAAGCTGGATCAGATTGCTTTCCACATCATAAATGAGCTATTCATTTGCCTCCCATGCTTTGTAGGCATCTCTTCTACTGTCTTTTGTGGGTACATACGTGAGGTCAGCAGTCGTATATGCTCACCATTTGTTGTTTATCACTACAGCAGTGTTTATGTTAATCTGGGTTAAACATGATCACAAACTCATAAAGGGATGTAGATGGTAGCACCAGATAGATGCAAGGATTATGTGTGCTGGGAATGCCTCAACTTCATCCGCAGTATTAGGAATGCAATCATCATCCTTACCCAATACACCTCTTCCCATTCAGGTTTCAGGCAAGAGCACAAAATGACCAAGTAGGAGAGGGCAGTCTTTGCCAACAGTCTTTTGCCAACTTACATAAGGAGAGTTTTAAACTAGGTTTAGCACAAGAAAGGGATGGGGTTTGGTGCAACAAAGAAGAGAAGAAGTATATTAAGAACCAACAGAGTTTCTATAGTCTTAATTTATTTAAACCCCCATATTCCAATGGACTTTCTCTTCTATCAGTAGTAGAAAAGATTTCCCAGTCCACTGCCTTTGCTTGCTCGTATCTCTCCCGTAGATGCATTTCCTGTGGATGCCTACAAGATGGGAATCAAACTAAACAGTATATGATTTTTCATAATATCAAATTCCTGCCAAATTTTCTTTCTCTTTACTTTTTAGTGCATCCCAAGCAGGTGGCGTTTTTCTTATTTTATTTATTCACAAAATTAGCTAAAAAATCCAGCCCACACCTTCCCCTTAAACTAGTTGTTCCCTTCTCTCCTTCTCAAGGGCTGGGCAATGTGAATCCTGGATCATGTCCTTATGACTTATAGGACAACAAAAATTCAAAAAGACTTAGCCAGCATAGTACACATCATGTTTCTTAGCAAGACCATCATTTGCTGAGAATTTCAGGATAACACTGTATTGACAATATATTATCATACTACTTTTTATCTTCCTGCCTAGTCCTACATTGGCTCTTTGGGAGTTGGATCTCTCTTGCTTTGCCTCATGTGTAATGCAAAACACATTCATTGTCTTTACAGAGAAAAGCAAGCAAATACAGAAGCAAACTAGAAGTTTTTCTGCTTACCTTTTGTATGCACTAGAGCTTCCACAGTTCAGTGAGATGTATACAAAATTCGGGACATGGGATATTCAGGCAGACCTGGTGCTGAACTTTGCAGGAATATAGATTTAATAGTTTAGGTTCATCTCTTTCTGCATGAACCATTTCAATGCTCTTCATCAATTTCTGTTCATACATCTCACTGGGGTGTCCCTTCTCTACATCATGATGCTTTGCAAAATGTAACACCTTGGATGTAAAATTTGTGTGTCTAAACAGAGCTGGTAGTTCATAGAAATGAAGGCACTACTAAAAGATGATTCATCAATTCACTTTACCTACAATGGCTACAATATATCTCTTCTCTCCCTTCATTGCTTTGAAGGGTAGCTACAAAATTTAGTTGAGACTAGATTTAATTCAGAGTTGCTGAACTAGCTGCGACTAACTCCACTCTTTTTTTACAATGGTTTAGTATTTCATTTTGTACATGTCTTCTGAGATGGGAAGGCAGAGTATTTAGAAAACTGAAGTCCAAGAACTGAAGGTAGTAACAAGAAGAAAAGAAAGAAAAGAGCTCAGCCAAATTTTTCTAATCTTAATTCTGTTAAGAGGAACTAATTTTGATTGGTGCTTGGGGAGGGGACAGGTGTAGGTGTCTGGAACTTCTATTTTATTTTATTATTATTATTATTTTCTTTTCCCTGTGCCTAGAAAGCTCATATAAATTAAAAATATTGCAAGTTTTCTGCTGTGGCTGCATCCTTGGAGAGATATGACTGGAGTATTGAGCAGCATAACAAGTACATGCTGACATGTGGAAACAGCTGTACACAATATACTCTGCAAGAGAATCCAAATCACAGTCTTGGGCATTCATTGACTCAGCTAGGTTTGGCAAGCAGAATAGGGATTTATAAAAATAAGGTTGTGTCTTTCAGTGCTTTTCAGGTGATTTTACGCTAAAAGAAAACTGAGGACCGACAAGACATGCAAGGCTGAAGTCTCTGGAATCTCTGCAGGCCTTATTATGTGTATAAGGAGGCAGACAGCACGTATTGCTGGCTGGGGAAGCTATTGCACTTGATTTAAGGGTAATTAAAGTGTGTGAGTGACAGCAGAGATGACATGATGCATCAGACACCTTTTCTCCGTTTTCCTTCCTGCTTGGCAAACTCATCTGCATTCTGAATGAAGGATAATGTCTCAGTCCTCTATCTCTACTCTCATAGGATTTCTGTTCTCTTCCTCCTCACAGCTCTCCTCGATGCTGTGATTTCAGAGAGAATATCTGCATTTTGCTAGTCACTAGGTCCTTATTCCTGCCATGGCCAAGGCAACAACAAAACATTTATTCCTATCAGTAGTTTTTGGTCATGCTCTTGAGAGTAAAAATTATGTCTAGTGGGCAACTGAGAAGAAAATAGAGAATTTTGTCACTCTAGTGCAAATGAATGCAGAAGGGAAGAGATGCTGAACTTATTGATATTTTGAATCTGCCCATGTCTTATTTTGATTACAATAAGTCAACCAAATCCAATACTAGAGTGAATATTCACATATATTGTGAATATTCAATTCTGGATGTGAATGAAGCTGCAATTGCACACATGGTACTTGCAGTGCACAGCCTGGATCTGGTGGCTGACAGATGTGTGACAAACAGGGACACATGAAGGGCTTCTCTTGCACTAAGAGAAACTGTTCCATCCATGCTGGTAGACACTGGGTCCCAGCTGTTCAGAAGACTGTTGTCTGAGCCTCATTTCTAAAAGATCTGTCTTGGGTATCTTTCAAGGGGGTTGAAGGCCATCCATGATTGCAAATATATGTATTTACATTTAAGTAGAAAGGCAGAGACTGCACACAGAGTTGGTAATTGTTCACATTATCCCATCTGCCTAATAGCAGAACAAAATTACTGGCAGACTTGAGTTCACTGTAAGTGAAAACAAAAAGCCTAAGGCACTCGCAGAGCCATCAAGAGAGGGGAAGGCTTTAGGCTTTGACCTGTGACAGTTATTTGCCTGCTTTGACTGCACCTCTAAGTTGAGCTAACTCAAACTGAAAGTAATCATGGACTCAATGGAATGTCTCTGTGGGCAGCAGGTTGCCAAAGGGAGAATGGGCAGCAGTTCATGTACCTTAAAAAGAAGGCATTTCTTTCACTGGTTCCTGATTAAAAGGGATATGAGCCACAAAGCTATGTGGGGGAATGGTGGGTGATGACAGCCTTTGGGGGGTTTCACCCTTTTGATTTACAAAGTGAGAATACAAGCTGTGGAAAGAATACCATTAAGATGAGACTGTTTATGAATGAATGATGTTGCTGAACTAACTGATAAATAAACTGTGAATCCAGAGTAGGAGTCTGCAGAGAAAGAAACGTCCAGTCCTTCCCCTGATAAATGTCACTCCAGTAGTATTGCTTTTGTCTCCTATTTCTGGAAGTAGAACTGAGGTCTGTAGGTTAAAGCAAGGTTTGGAAGCAAATTATGAGTCGGAGATGGGATCTATATTCTTTGACGTGACAGATCACACCAGATCAGGCTGGCTACTGTCACATCAGAAAATCAAGCTTAAGATGCCTGTCCTGTTCTTTTTCACTTATACTTGGCACAAAGATCTTCCTGAGACCAGTTATTCAGGGAGAAAATAGAAATGTCTGAAGGAGCATAAGGAGGGGGGAGGAGGTAGAATACAACTTATGCTTTTAACACAGATGAAATTGCTGGTAACCAATCAGATCTGTTGAACTGTTTTTCAATAATGAGGATTTTAAAGTTATTATTTTAGGTTATATTATATTGAGCCCAGATGCATTTCTGGGCACCCCACCTGCCTACATAAGTATTCTCTCCTTTGCTGTGGATCTTTTTTGACATGTTGCTAGCACATCTAGCAGTCAGTCTCTCCTCCATCAGTGTCCCTTTTTCTCCCAGCAGTGATTTCCCATAATAAAAGCTTCATGGCTCACCTCCCTCGAGTAACAGAAATGTAGCAAGGGTCTCGTCTGAGGTATTTAACAGAGGGCTCAATACTTCTGCTGGAAGGAGGGGTGCTTATACAAAGCTGTAATGACTTGCTGTCAGGGAGATGCATGGTGTCCTTTCAGCGACTGAACACAAACAGATGAGGGTGATGGTGGTATTTCTCCAGTCCTTTAATTAGAGCTATGTGATAGCAGAGGTACAAATGGAGATGTTTTCCATCATCTCTGGTGAGGAGGGAGGTAGGGCAGAGAAGCTGGTTTGCTTTTGTCAGCCCCAGGCATCCTTTGCGCTGTGATATATGTTCATCTCCTCATTTCTATCACTCTACCTTTAGCTGTTTATTTTATTCTTTTGTTTCTCCCTGCATTTCTCTCCTTTACTTAGCACCTTCAGATTCTTAACAGGAACCTAGTTTTCATTGGAAATAACTGTAACCTTCTGAGTTTTTCTAAAAACAGACTTCCCTGACCCAATTGTTCAGAACTGCAGTAAACTTTAAAAACCATCTGTAGGGTTGTTATGCACAGGTAGCTCAGTGCTGCAAGTAAAGGAAAGTGAGACACGGTTAAATTAGTCAATATTCAAGCTGCAACAGGGTAGGTTTAGACTTGACATTAGGAAAAAACTTTTCACAGAAAGAGTGGTCAGACACTAGAATAGACTGCACAGAGAGATGGTTGAGTTACCAGTCCTGGTTGTGTTTAAGGTCATTTAGATGGGGTGTTGGGGGATATGGTTAAGGGCAGAACTTTGTAAGAGTAGGGATGGTGCTTGGAGTCAGTAATCCAGGTCTTTTCCAACCTGAAAGATTCTATGATTTGTCAGAAGCTGAAAAGAGAGCTCAAGAATTCTATTCCCAGCTCTGAACTCTCACTTGTAGGTACTGTTTAGGTAAAGGAGCTCTTTTGCTCTGTGTCATGAACAACAATGCACAAGCACAGCCATGATGCAACAAAAAGATCTGGGGCTTTAGCAAATACACTCATTTCAAAGGCAGGAAGAATAGCTTTATTTGTAGCCCAAATATAAAGAAATTTCAAAAAGAGGAAAATACACCTTTTCAAGTGCCTGTGAGAGGAAAAGAGACACCAAGTTCCCTTCATATTTCTGCCCCACACCCCCGTTTCCTCAGATCTAGTTAATCACAGCATCAGCTGCAACTCACTCTCTTCACACACAGCTTGAAAAGAGCAGCTGCTTTTAGCTGATTGCAGTGGGGAGAGTCTCAGACCTCGTACCCATGACATCTCTGCTGGAAAGACCCAGGAAATGTGAATTCCCTTGTGCTAAATTCTGAGGTTTTGGCAGAGAGACAGCAACAATGGGAGGTGGAAACAGACAGCTGTGCAGGGGAGGAAATGGTGATATAAATACATGTTTAATTGTAGTTTAATTACAACTACTTAATAGGCAAAGTTTTTTTTAAATGCAGTGTCATTGGAGTGAGACCTTGATTTAATTACAGTCTTACCAGACACAGTTACTACTATTCTATTTTGCTTCCTTCTCCTCCATCTCTTCTTAAATTCCCTCTCCTGAACTTGCCCACGGAAATTAAAAGCTAAGACCTGAAGTAAGCAGAAGGTATCCACCTTGGAAAGTTTTCAGTTTCCTAGAAATTTAGTTGCCAGGTGGCTACCAGCCCAGAATTTTCTCCCTGGAAATTCTGAAACCCTCCCTCTGTCCTAGCAAGTCGTTATTCTTCCTTAGCAGCTAATGATAATGGATCCTCATTAGCTGGGATGACTTATCATGAATATAATTCATCACTGATGGCAGGCCTCATAACCCATCTGCTCCCAATGAGTAAATTATATGGCCCAGTCAGGCGAGATGGATTGTTCTTTCTGATCTACCTTTGGAGTGTCTCCACATCCTGTTTCACTCCATCCTTTGTCTTCACTCCATGATCTAGGTGAACACGAGGAGAGACATTTGGGCAAAACCTTTGAGCAGCTGACCCCTGTTCTCATAATTCACTATTTTCCATCTTCCACTTCTGTTTCTTGCTATGATCTTTGGTATGTGTCCGGGCATGGCAGTAACTTACTTGTTTAGGATGTTAACATCAGATATCTCCTGTAGGCTTATTGATATGTCTGTGGTTTGCTTCTGCATGAAAACTTCCTCAGTTCTAATTATCACAGCACCTGTCTCATTTTTGTTGCATTTTTAAAACTCTATTAAGTAGTCACAACGACAACAGGGAAGGGAAGGATGGGTTATTCCTCTGTCTTCCCACCTGAAGGCTGACTCCCCTCACTTGCTTCCCTAAGGACTGGTCATCATGTGGCTGAAAGTCACTCCAGAGAACACAGTTATTCCCATCCTTTGCCATGAAGAAACTGAAGCACAAACCTAGTCATAGCTGGTAGAATATGTAGATATAGCACACTGTGGTGGGATAGAAAATATGCACAGCAATTTGCCAAAAAATGTGTAAAACTGGTGGTCAGGTTGGGATAAGTCTCTAAAAAAATAATTAAAATATTCCTTTTTGGTCTGGAACTGAAAAAAACTTGAATATTTCCACTTGCCTCCACTAAATACACATTACATCATATATCTACATCCTGCTGTTATTTCAAGTATTTCTTAGAGAAATCTTACAACCCTCTACAAAGACAGATTGTAAGAATCCTGAGGCATACCAGGCATTTTGGTGCAGAGGAGTGGTGTACAGTTCACCACAGTGTCAGCCCTTGGCAAGTAATTCAGATTTCTATCACTGTCTCATCTGGTAGCTACCACTGGGGCACAAATATTTTTGGAGATCTCCTGTCCCTATTCTTAGACAGTTGTGGAGAAAGTTTCCAGAGGTTCTATACTTCTGGATGAAATCTTGTTCCTGTCTGTAGTCCATAAACTGTTAGGAAGTTTGCTGACTTCAATGAAAATATCATTTGTTCCTTCCATGTCAGTATCAATTAATTCATGTTGCCTTACTTTGTATCTGTCTCAGTCTTTTTTTTTTTCTTTTCTTTTTCTTTTTCTTTTTTTTTTTTTTTTTTTTTTTTTTTTTTTTTTTTCTTTTTTTTTTTTTTTTTTTTAAATTTTTTTTTATTTCCCCCCTCTCCTTTCTTTCAGATGCTCCTGACAGGTTAACTAAATCTGATCACTTCCAGGTGACCAGCTTTTGTACTGCTCTTGTCATGACTAATCTGGGTGAGAAAAAAATAGGAAGAAAAAGACAAGAAGATGTTTTATTCTTTACTGACCTTTCTCTCCTGATCCTGAGAGCATTTCCTTCTCCATCTCGTTCAGACAGGTTCTCCTGGTGGGGAGATCTCTTCCCATCATAGACTTAAGAGTCACTGAGTCCTTCATGGCCCTGTGAAGTGGGTAAATGGGATGTGAAACCCCATTTACCCTGTTGTGCTGGGCCTTACATTGCAGATCAGAGTAAATCACACAGAGCCAAATGTGATTTTCCCCCTGCTTTAATATTTATTCAGCAGTAAATTTTTCATAGAAAGGGGCTTTCACTTGTCATCATGAGCATACCAGGTGGGCAGAAGAAGGGAAGGGAAGAGACAAACTTAAAGGAAAGGATGCAACACACTTTGGGAAGGGAAGGGAGGAAAGGTGGGAGAAGAAAAAGAGAAAAGGAAAGGAAAAGGGGGAGGAGAAGAGGGAGGCAATAGTCACTGCAGCATCTTTGTTTGAAGATGAGTTTCTCAGATACCAGCAGCTTAGTGCAGCTCCTTGTCCTCACAGCAGGGAAGAGTTCACACACAGCAGGGATGTGCTTAAGCCTGGGAAAGAGTCTTGGACCCAAAGGTACTTACACTCCTTCAGAGTTCATTTCTTACATCTATCCTTTCCATCAAAACAAAGAAAATAATTAGTGATTTGTGAGCCCAGTTTGACAAAAAAAAAGAAACTATGGTTGTGATCCCAAAATCCCCATTTACATTCTGGTACTCTGTGTGACTGAGAGAAAGGGATAGCAAGACACTATGGAGAGACAGGTACCATTCACAAGATAAAGAGATGGTGTGGAGAGATACAGCAAGTGCCTCAGATGGATGATGAGCATTAGATGTAGCAGACAGATGGTTAAAATTAAAGAGATGGATACCATGAGTGCACGAGGGAAGATACCTTGGACAGACACACTGTAAATAGATGTTGCAGGAAGAAGGATATTATTAGATAGACAGACACTGTCTGGGAGAAATGGGTATGGCAGCAAGTAATACTGCAGCTAGGCACATAAAAATTGATTCTGTTGATAAATAAGTTCTATAAATAAATACTACAGAAAGATATTTCAGTAGCCTGCTATCTATGAATATTTGAAACACGCATCTAAGAAATGGCAAAGTACTTCATCCAAAATAAACATAACCAAGCAGCTACTAGGTGTGAGTACAATCATACTCTTTAAAAATTTAAGAGATGTTAGTAGCTGCAGCAAATCCAGCGATTTATCACCTGATTCAAAGATTGTTTTACCTTGATGGGCACATCATTGATGGCCTGGCAACCGAATGGCAGAAAAGGCCAAGCCAGTAGGTAGACAAATGCTGAAGCAACATTGGATGAGTAAATGAGAAAATACAGGGTTGAGATTTCAGAAATGGAAATAGGATGACACTACAAATGGATGGCACATTTCAAAATATTTTCCAGCACTGTTGTACTGGCCCAAGACTGACCTTACACTTTTGCCTGTCCTGTGCTGCTGTGCTAACCCCACAAGCCCCTGGAGGGAGCTCCATCCCCGTCTCTCTTCAACTGCCTTATTGACCACAGTGCCCAGTCAAATGTCCTTTTCCTGAGTGTCCTGGCAACAAAACAGAACATCCTGATCCCTGAACCCTCTGAGAATTTATGATGCCCCTCAAAGTCAATCTGACATATGCTGGACTTACTTTGCTCAGTTCATTTTCTCTGTGACCTGAACATCCCTGGTTTGCAGGTCCACAGCAATGGAAGCACAAGCATATTAGCCTCACAAATTCTGTAACACCTCCTCCCCACTTGAATTCATACTTTCAAACAGTCCTTACCACACAGTGTTTGGTTTCAGTTCTTGCTGTCTCAGGCATTATATTAGGTATATATTTTGTAAATCATTCAATCTACTTCATGCTCATAAAGTCTCACAGGAAGGACACCACAAACTGTCTTTTAGTTTGCCTTTGATACTGCCTTCAGTGATCAAACACTAGTTCACGGGGAGAAAAGGAGATTATATATATATTTAATGACTTAAAATACCAAATTAAAGTTGAAATTAGCATTGAACTATACTATCCATTTCCAGTAATGATGCTTAATGTTATTGTGATGGAATCAAGTGCTTTACGTGACAGGCGTCAGTTGAGCCTTGTACAGAAAGTTATCTAAGGACTCCTGGGTACAACATGCTGAGAAAGTGATTAAAACCCTGTCAGGTTAAGTGAGAATAGTATTTTTGGTTTTTCCTTCTCCCCTTCATTTCAGGCTTTACCAGCAGCCAGTTTCTATCTCCAAGGATATATCTTGTAATAATAATGGCTTGTTATCAGCAGATATTTTCCAGTACAGCAAAGGCATCTAAATTCAAAGTTTCCAACAGAGGAAAATGATAGGCTTGAGTTTAAGGACTGTTAGGTTAATCCATCTCAAAGGAGACCCTCTGTAAGAAGTGAAATGTTAGGCATTTTCTGACTATAGGGAGTAGCCAAAGGAAAAGAGTATGCCAAGCTTCTGAGGGCACAGACCTTGAAAACTAGAAGGGCAAGAAAGCTCAGGAAATTTTCCTTCATTGTCTCCCCAATGACTTCTCTTGCACTGGAAATGTCTAGGACAGCACAAGAAGGTGGAAAAATACATCTCTCTGAAGTTAGAGCTATTGGTTTGTGGTGCCTGGCTTTGCTCCTCTGTCATCACGGGTATTTTGATGCATAATTTCCCCATCTTAATGTCGTCACGCTCAGCAGCCTAGGTTACTACAACCCTGGTTGTATGAATGTATTTAATTCTGGGGTATTTTTTTTAATCCTAAACTTCTAGGAGATAGTTACAGTAAGTACATGTGTCTCGGGAAGGCAACCTTGCAGGATCTGTGTTGGCTTTCACTGAGACCCATTGCTGGGAGTAGAGCTGGAAAAAGTTGCCAAAGGAATACCCTAGATCAATGTCTACAATCTCCCTGACCCTCTTCTGCCACTTCCCAAGCCCCGTGCCCTTCAAGAACTACACAAGCAGGTACATCTGCTCCAGCAGTGTCTGGAATTTGCTGTTGTAATTATGCTCAAGTGACTGCTGTTGCTCAGCAATCCTTACTAGGAAATTGAGAAAAACTCCATTAAGAACTAGGGATCTAGGCCTTGTACCTTTGCCAAGTTTTGATGCAGGGCATGTTTCTTAAATCTTTGATTCCTTAAAATCATTCAGCTGGCTGTTCACTGATTAAGGAATTCTTTGCTTCCTGTTCTAAAAGTGACAATATTTAAAGTGATGCTGTTCCCTGCCTCAGAAATGCCTGCAAAATGAGTGGTGAGTGATGCTGTTCAGCAGTTCAGCTGGGACATGCCAGAGCATCTCCATGCACTTGGGCAGAACTTTCTCTGATAAATCATCAGACTGTTTCCCTTGCTCTCAGAAAACAGTATGGGGTGTTTCAGGCTGCAGAGCTTGTATGTAAAGTAAATGCATTGTTATTTAAAAGTGATTCATGTTGTTGAGAAGCCCAGAAGGATAAGCTGATTGGTGGGTAAGGAATGGTTTGCAATAGCCCTGAGAAAACTGCTGGATAATAACTTCTCATAGTCCTGGCAGGATGAAACTGTATAATGTTGCCATCCTTCCTGTACCTTTCATGTGCACAGCACAACTTATACATGAAGTGTATTACTTTGTCATCTGGAGTGATACCTGCTCTGATAGTCCTGGGCTTTGCTAGTCTGCTTGTAAGAAGTGTGACTTTTTGAAACAAAGTTTTAGGCTTAAGGAAACATCTAAATTATAGATTTCTGAAATCTCCTTGGCAGTGTTTCTTCATAGGCTGCTTTTTGTAGTAAGCTGATAAGCCATCTTGCCACAGTGATGTTTTTTTCACCTTGATCCTGAATTGCCTGTATCATGGACCATTAAATCTGACACAGTTTATCTGCAGGTTGGTTGTGAAGAAAAGGAGAAAGTCCAGTGTAAACCTGGCAAACCCAGGCTAAAGTCAGCAGCAGTCTGACTTGGCTGCTCCTCTTCTGCCATGCTATTACCTCCACCATCCTGAGAGCCTGAGTTGCTCAGCATCCTACAGTATTTTGTAAGGCTCTGTGTGTTACTGACACTAGAAAAGTTGTGGGGGGTGTACTCTTCCAAAGGTGGTCCAGCAAAAAGGTCTGTGGAGAAAATTATGTGTTTGTAATGTGAAAGAGAGGGGGGAAGAAGGGATTCTGTCACAGAACACAGCAGTCAGGAACCCTGTATCCATTCATGAAATAAACCTTCCCAAACACATTCCCTCTGTAAAGTGTGTATGTACATTCTGGCACTTGGATTTGTGCTGTTTGTACTGGCAAATAGAGTTTTTGTGGGCTTTTTCAATGCCTTGGGGGACAAAAAGTGAGCCAGAACAACTCATGATCTGGTCTTTCACTGGTGTTTCACTTCCTGGAAGACAGAACCCACCATGAGAAGCAGATGTCATTGTATTTTGGTGCACTAAGCAGCTTCCTGAAGCAAAGACATAAAACAGGGAGCTAGGAAAACAAGTAGAAAGGCAAATGCCAGGAAATACAAGATTTCCTGACTAATGAGGTTTTCAGATCCAGTGGAACCAATATGCACAAGTCTCCATCCTTTCTCTCAAGGTAGATAGGTGGCTTTCTCTATTAGATGGGCTATCTGGGCAGTTTAAAATCACAGACCAGACTGGGTGCAGAAAATCTAGCATCTTATGACAACTTTTTCCCTATCTAAATAATCTCCCCTTCAGTTTCCAGTACTGCAAGAATTACAACATTTCTCTTTGAAACATGGCCTGGCAGCTAATCCTTGGAATTACTGAGCACCTCTCCCTCCTCCTGATGTCAGCAGGAGTCCTACATCCTCATCGTTCCTCCAGCTAAACTCTACATTCTTGTCTGGCAGAATCATGAACACTCACTTCTTTCTCTAATGGATCTGGAAACCTGCCATTTTCCTTACTGAAGTCCTGGTTTGCTGAGAGGAGGTTTTGGACCAGACCCACTGAGGTTATTAAGCACCTATTTTCTTGCTGCTTTCAGCAGAAAGGCATTTATGTTGGTGAGACAATCAAATAGCTTTGCAGCCTCATTCAGCAACAGAAGGCTGGTGGAAGGCTTCAGACTCACCCTGGCTCTGCCAACATGCCATAACCTTGCCATTCAGGTGGCATGATGGAGCCTTTTGTGTCCATGGTATTGGGGAACTGGGGCAAGGAAAGCAAAGCAGTTTGCCCAAAGTGACTGCAAGCCCACTGAGTGCAGTACCTCTATCTTTCAAACACAAGTGTTTTAACCTCACGATTAAATTTTCCCTTGATGCCCAATCTGATCTTTCTTTTCAGTCATTTACTCTTCACACAGGAACTGACCTTTTATCATTTTTGCTTGAAAACTGGAGAGTGATGTTAAATGCTCAGGGTGGTTCTCTATGAAGTGATTGTTTCACTGCTCTGTAAGTCATGCTCTGTTTCACCCCATTTATCCAAATACATGTCTTATTTTGATAAAATGAATATTTTGTCAGCTGATCTTGCTTCAGCTTTCAGTCAGAATAACCTTGCTTCTGTGATGTGCTAATATTCCTGTAAGGATTTTAGTGGGAATTTATATATGCCTGTATAAACACACACACAGAAAAAGTAGAGAAAATGTAATTGCAACTTTCAAGTAAGACACAGAACATTTTGGCAGGCATTTGGAAATTGATTTTTATCAAGTTTTCAGAAAATTATCATGTCAACAGAGATTTTAAAAATTGTACTCTGATGGGAATTGATAGATGCTACAAACTACAAATGGTTTAATTTGAAAACATCATCTCTCTGTTATACAGCTGAAAATTATTAAAGACCTACAACAGGAACCCAGAAAATTGTCAGGAGATCTATTGTACAACAGACAGCAATGAAAACTCTTATATGTGCTTTACTATGTTCTTTTTGCAAAGTGATGCCATCTCCTTATATCACATCAAATGATTGTTGTTTTTACTCTTTCTTGTGTTTACCATGAGTCACATGTTCCTGGCTGGTAGGTCTTTCTGGCACAAAGAATCCCTTTAAAACCTGTTTGAGTTTCCATGGAGGATGAAGGTCGTGCATGGTGTTTGTGTCAGCCCTCCATGTCTGCTGCTTTTCTCATATGCTAAACCACTAAAATTCATCCTTGCAATTCCTGACAGGCAGATTTTAGGAGGCAGGGAGAGCATAATGAAATATTTGCTATTCTTCCTGAAACATCTGGCAGGGCTTTGGCAACATCAAGAATTTAGCAAGACTTGCCACTTATATGCTATAGCTGACAATTTTTGTTGTCCTTAATAGAGTCCAAAGCATATGCAAATCAGCTGTGTAATGAGTGAGGTTAAGCAAGGTTTAGGATTGGATTCCATATGGTGTTAAAAACATAACAGATCAGAATGTTTTGAAATTTATTGAACGTGAGTGCTCAGATTTGTTTTGTTTGAATCTCATTATGTCTGGTAAAAGATTTAGGATGAGGGCCAGAGGCTGAAGTTTTAACCTGGATCTATTATCAGTTTACCTATGATCACACATACTTCATCAGATGTTTATGCTATAAGGGCCACTTCAATTTGCTTTAAAGGCAAGATAGATTTATTTGACCTTTCCTCTGCCTTTTTTCCTTATGGGTACACACACATAGTCTCACTCTTTCCTAATTATATTAACTATACACACATTTTCCACAGGATAGGATGAAGTATATATTAGTCTCAAAACTTTTTACATTAAGGGAAGTTTCTCAGTACAGTTGTGATGAAAATCCCTGGAATGAGATGTATAACGTTTAGGGTGATAATGATTGTGCAGATTTGTGTTGCATTTATTTCAAGAAATCTGTCAAAGCATAGGACTTTGTAGAGATTAAGTTACCTTGAGAGATGGCTGTGTTGACTGATGTCCATCATCTGGAACTTCTTAGTCTTCAGTGCTTTGTCATCATGATGGCCTTAAATTATTGCTTTCAGTATGCTGCAGAAGGTGGCTGGCTTTTTGTGACCTTTAATCTGTGTTTTGCCTCATGGCTTTCCTTCAAAGCAGAATTCAGTGGTAAACCAGCTGTTGAACCCCCACATGACACCCTAACTTCTCTCTCTGGGCATTCCAGAACCAGAATCGTTCTTTTTACCAGAGCTCAATATTTTAGTCCTGGTTATTTCTGCCTCCTTATTGATCATCCTAATACATCTCAAGTCTACGCAGATGATCTAAATCCTCCTCCAGGTGACCTGCTGCTTTGTAAACATTCACCTGAAGCCTGGAGTCAAAGAACTGGTTGGCCTTGGTCGGTAGCCAGCTCCTTCCCTGAAACTGCTTCCACTTAAATGCAATAGCATCAAGGTTCAGTGATCATCTGTTGTTATCTCTCAGCTAGCAGTAGGAATATCTCCTGAGACTTCTGTCTTGCAATGAAAACTGTGCTCTGAATACAGAGCAAACCATGTAATTTGTGTGGATGTGTAGCTAAGTGGGTGTCTGAGTGTGTGTGTATAGACATATATGTGTGTCTTGCCTATCGATAAGGAAAGATAGATAAGGGATGATTATTTACTTTTTGTACTTGTAGACCTGTTTACATACAGACAGCTCTCAGAGATTCTCAGGAACATCAGAGCGATTATCAGCTAAAAATAGATTTTCACAAAGAAGAGCTAGCAACCAAGAGGTTGCTTTCTCCTCCAAGGGATGTATTGGTTAAAACTCAGTCATTTATAGCAGTGACCAGTTCACTCAGGTAGGCAGGTGTCTGTTTGTCATCTGGAGTTCAGGCAAACCAGAAAATACTCTGTACAGAAAACTGATGTGTAACTGAAACACAATCTAGAAACGTCTTGCCACTCTTAAATATTTTTTCTTTTGAAATTCCAAATCCTTAACGTCACTCAGAGAACTAAAGAATATATAAACATGCAGCTTGGACTTTTGAAATTAAATATATAGAACCAATTAAAAAAACTTGGGTAAAGTCAGTGGAATTTTATGAAACAGCACCAAAGAATAGAACTCAGGAGAACCTGCATGGCTTTACAGTATTTATTCTCAGCAGTATAAATTTTCAGCATCTAAGCCAAAATCTTTGAGCATTTCTATTCCCTCCAGAGTGCCAATGTCTCAATTACTGGAAGCACCCAAATGCAATTACAAGGATTTCAATAATCTCCCTGTATTACTATGGCTGGACTGCTAAGTATCATCAATGATATGATTATCATTTTGAGGAGAAATTGCTGGTGGTAGTGTCACTGAGAAAAGCTCCCAAACACTTTCAAAATCATGTTTTTAGCCACTCTTACATTATTCAGTTTACTAATTCTGGCAGTTTCCATAAATACCTTCCCATACAGAGGGGACTTGACTGGTCATAATTCTCAGGAAGCTTAAGCTGTGGAAAGTCAAATTGTTACCTGGTCTGGAAGCATTTCTTCTGATTCTTATACTCAAAGTCAAATCCAAGCTCCTGGTAGTGCTGCCTGCTGGATGGATATTATCCTATCTATTTTATGTCACCCATTTCTTATTTTCTGTGCTTATTTGGGGTCTGAATAACCTGTCATAGCTTCATTTCTTGGCTGACTTGTATCTGTTCAATGCAGTGGGTTTTGTTAATACTTACAAGCCTACAGCTATAAAAATGCTTAAGATGTTAGTGCTGCACTGTTACATAGATTGGTTGTCCATTAGGAAGAAATGAACAATTGTTCATAAGATCAAATACACAGCCTTTGGCTTCTCATCAGCTTTTCCATCCTGCTAGTCTCAAGCCAGCGTGGATTTTACTGGTTAGCATTAGAAACATGTCTGGATTTGAACTGAGATATCTAAAATCCAGGAATGCCATGTAATGTCAAGCTAGTGTCCTTCAAACGGGAGCAAAGTGCCAGCTTGTCCTCTATACAAACTTGTCTTTCACAAACATCAGAGCTGTACCAATGCCAAGATGTAATTCAATTAAATGCAGTACTTCATATTCATACAAAGCTTCTCA
Organism: Florisuga fusca; assembly: GCA_038090715.1. Classification (NCBI taxonomy): domain Eukaryota; kingdom Metazoa; phylum Chordata; class Aves; order Apodiformes; family Trochilidae; genus Florisuga; species Florisuga fusca. Next base: position 197,783 of record JAAWXA010000009.1, read on the forward strand.
GCCTCCCTGCCTCGTGTAATGAGAGGTGCATACTCAACATCTCCCCTGCCCTTACAGCAGTCATCAGCCACCTTCTCATCTATAAGGAGAATGGAAACAGTCAGTCCTGATAAGACCAAGAGAGCTGCTTCCAGATGCAAGTAGAATGCTGCCCAGGGCTAAATTGTTGCAAGCCTGAATGAACATTGGGGGACAGTATTGGCCAGGATTCACCTTTTTCCGTGCTCTTTATGCTGTCCTCTTATTTACATGGTGTCTTCCCTTCTCTCTAAATGATAAAGCCCCTTGCTGCTAATTTGTCAAACTGGTGGACCAGGCATCCATTTTTTTAATCTGGACAAATAAATTATAAATATTTCAACCTACAATTACCTGGGGAACTCCTGTAAAGCTAATTAGTATGAGTCTTAGCAATGAATTACACAATTAATTTTGGCTACTTGTAGAAGGAAGGAAAAACCAAACCAACTTGCACTCAAAATAAGACCAAATATCTCTAAGCCATAGAAAGCAGAATTCAAAGCAGTTTTATGATTTCATATTGTTCAGTAAAGGATGGGCCATGGTGGCCTGAAAGCCAGGGCACCTGGCATTGCCTCGGCCATAGCAGGCATTTTCTCAGGAGATTTTCAAAGATGCAAAAGTCCTTAACAAAGAGTCTTTGGAAAGGGAAATCTCATGGGAGCCTATGAAGATTGTATCATTATTGTTTGCTGTGTGTCAACAAAGGAGGTGAACTTAATAATTCTTGAAACTGGAGCCATCTTGCATCAGTGCATAGCTGATTCCCTCCATGATGAGGTCAGAGCCTTGTCTGGTTTTCCTAAGGCAGAAGGGCAAGTCAGGATGCTGCCTGGGGAAATCCTGAATTGAAGAGATGAAATTAGAAAATAATTACAAGGTGTGTACCACACCTCGTGGCAAGCGAATCAAGATACAAAGGGGCAGGCTAAAGCCCTTCTTTATTGGCATCTTGTTGCTGTAATGTATTTCCTACAGGTGTAATTACCTAAAAGCATCATATCTGTTCCATTTATGTCCTAAAATACTACTTTACGAAGCTATTAAAGGCAGAATTGTACTCTGAGATAGCTGCAAATGCATCTGCTTAAGATTCATTTTAGATTCATTACAAGACTTCAGAAGCAGTGTTCCTCTAAAACACTTTTAATAAAACATACAGAATCCTCAAAAGCAAAACTGTGCAAGACCACACACCTTTTTAGATTCCTTGACAGAGGTGGAATTTTAAAGGCGGGGGGGAGAAAGGCAATTCACTGCAGAGAGAGCAACATATCTGAGTTCTTTCCCTTCTACACAGGTGATAACTTGGTCAGGAAACATTCTGAGTTCTTCAGACCCTACTTGAATGGAGAAGAAGCACACCCTTCTTTCAGGCAAATGCTGTAACTGCTGAAAACTTCTTAAACAGGGACAGTTGGCAGTGCCTGTTCTTTCCAGCAGAAAAAAGAAAACACATTCTATATTGACCTAGTCAGTAGATTATAAAGAGAGTGAGTGACCTACCACACTAACAAAACGTGAGTGAAAAGTCCTAAGAAATTACTTAAGACATCTCTAGCTTTTCTCCATGCCCTGGAATTGTATACAGAAGTGAAGGAGAATTATGGATAGAAGAAACTCATCTCCACGTACAGCAAGTAGCTATAGTTTAACAACCACTATTACAGACTGTCTTATGGGCAGCTGTGCAGTGGTCTTCCTAAGACAGAAAGGCTGTCTTAGAATGAGGGGTTTGCAGGAAGCACCTAAAGGAAGTTTTTCCTTGTCATACCAGAAAGCTGACAACTCTGGTTATATTGATATGTAAAGAGGGACTGGGTTCTCTCCTCCTTTTTGTTTTGCTAAGCCAGCAATAAAAGCCCCCAGAATCATTTTACAGGGTACCAAAAATTGCTTGTTTTCTAAAACTGAGAAAACAAACACACCCACGTAGAAAAGGAGAACTAATTAAGATCAAGTCATATCTCAATAATTATGCAAATTAAAAATCAAAACAAAGAAATTCTATTTATCACATCATAAAGCTGCAAATTGCAGTTGTGGCTCCCATCGGCTGGAATAGATGGGAGCTACGAGGATATAAGTTTTGAATTAATAGATTAACCAAAATCCATACCCGTTTTCTTGTGCCGGCTGGGGGGGCTGTTGGCTGTAGATGTTTTACCAGCATTCCCTCCTCCTCTTCTCTACTGAGGTCATGTTCACTGATATTTGTAGACTGTATTTGTCTTGGAGTTCCCTAGTGTAATGTCATTGTTTTTTTTCTCATTGTTTACCTTCTGTAAGACATTCTTTGGTATCTTTTTCATCCTGGGTTTTCTGGTGGGGGTTTTTTTTGTGTTTTTTTGGGTTTTTTTGTGTTTTTTTGGGGGTTTTTGTTTTTTTTTCTTTGTTTGTTGTTTTTTTTGTTGTTGGTTTTTTTTTTTTTGAGGGGGGGACATTATTTTCTAGTTTTAACAGATCAGATTAAATAAACAAACAATTCAAAAAGAAAAAAAAAATAAAAATCAAGAATCTGTCCCTAACAACAACTCCAGAAGTTTTTGTTGGAAAAGAAAGGTGTGCTTTCTGCAGTGGTAGGCAGCAGTCTAGATGTTGGTGTTTCTGCTCATTCCCATGTTTTACCACTTGCATTCTCTGCTAAAGGAGATGGTCCTTGTGATGTGGAGAAGCAGCATGTAATGACAGCTTTGTTAGTGGAGCCCCAGCTGTCTCCCCATCATGCTGAATGCTGCCATCTTCCCTTTTTCAGGAGAACCTCTAACACACTGGTTTGAACTGGTCCATTTGTATTGTTAAGCGTTTTCAGGCTTCTCGCAGCAGAAAGTGGGTTATTGGGAAGGAAGATTCTACACAGTAGAGAGATGCAGCTGGTTTGTAGAGTTTGGTAGTGTAATAAAGAGCCTTTCAACTTTTAAGTCATCAGCATGATTGCACCCTGCACTGGCAGAGAGAGGAAGCTGATACCATCTATTTGCTGTTTGGTAGCTCATTATGTGATTTATGGTGGTGGCATTGATCCAGTGGGTATCGGTCTGTATTGGAGAAACCAATACTAAGATGAGTGCTAATTGGCTTGCTCATTCACTGTCACAGCAAAGGACCAAAGGGCAGAACAAACCATGAATAAAATCTTCTTTCCTAGCTTCTAAACATAGTCTAGGAACATCCTCATTTTTAGGGAAACTTTCTCTGCAAAATACCTGCCCACCGGTTGAGCTGGCATGGTCCTGGTGTTTTGGGGACTGTATGTAGGCAGCATGACAGCACTCATCTAGGAAGTAAGAGCTTTTCAAGTGTATTATGAAGTTTTATGCATTTTCTTCATAATATTTTCTTCATAAAGACTGTTAGTTCAGTCTGCAATGTAAGGAAGCAACAGGTTTGTGTCTTTTTCTTGTTCATTCTCTGACTGTTGCCTCCCAGATTTCTCTTCCACAGTAAAGTACGTTTGTGCTAGAAGTAATTTCTAGAAGTTTGTGCTAGAAGCTATTTTCTATTTCCCCTTTTTGTCTGAAATCCAGTCCTGGAATCACTTAGATTATAAAAAAAATCAGAAAATTATCTGTTGTTTAGTTTCCCCACTTCAAGTAATAATATGGATTATTTTTTAATTGTTATCCTGTTAGTGCAAACGTTTGACCTTCAGTTCCCATGTTGCAAACTGAATTGTTCCATCTGTAAAATATCAGTGAGCTGGGTGGCTGATAACACTCAGTCCCAATGGTATTAGCAGCTCCTCCCAAACATACCAGCATAATATTAAAGTAGATATGCTTTGGTTCTTTTTAATTGCAAAGCCACAAGAGCAGAGCTTATAAATGAAAAATCTAGTTCCCCTGAGTTTACTCAGCTTTGAATATTAACATAGGTACTTGGTGTCATGGTAATTCATGCCATGCCTGCATATGAAAAAGAAAGGAAGAAAACCCACTGTTCAAACTCAACAGAGACCATGCTTGTTGCTGTTTGTGGTGGGAGGATTGTCCTCATTGGTCTGTTTTGTTTCATGTCACATATTCATTTTCAGTATGAGTTCTTCCTGACCCAGATTTCTGAGCAGACTGAAGTGGAGCCAGAAACTGTAAAAGTGCATAATTATTCTTGTATTTATTTTTAAGCTGTACAGCTCTATTAAGCTTTCAGAGAATCCTTTATACCCAGCCTTTGAAGTAAACTAAGCTAGAGATCAGCCAGAGAAGAAGTGGGTTGACACTGCCTGTTTCTGCTTGCAGAGCAGTCTGTATATACTTAAGATCTGGAGTCTCAAAGCTAGGAAAATCTGAGGCCTTTTTTAGAGTGCAGAAGAGAGGAGGGATCACTCCATCCAAAAGCAGTACTTTACACCTATGCTGTGTTCTGTAACCTGAGATGCTGGCATTGCTGTGAAACAGATGAAAGCTGGAAGATTATTCTGGGTATTGACATGTAAATGAGCAGGCCACACATTAAAGCTGCATAAGGTCCATCTGCCAAGTCATTTGTTCTTCCCAACTTGGGACAAATTAGAAACTCTGGCCCAGTGGTTGGAGATTATTATTCCTTTCCCAGCTCCCCAAAGCAATAAATTTCCCTGCTTTGAGTCTGATTGAAAACATTAACCTGGAGGTGTAAACTCAGTATCTGACCCACTGCTTGTCTGGATTCTGACCCAGGCAGCACTGAAATCACAGGCTTCTTTCTAATCCCCAAAAATTACCTGTCTGCCCTCCTGGGCTAAGGGCCAAAAGGGAACTGGGCAGCTAGGTAAAAGAAAGACCCTATCCCCCAGAGCCACCTGGTCTGGTGGTTAAAATTCTTCCATAAATATTGCATTAGACTAACCTAATACAATATGTATTGAAAGTGGATGTGTCAAGTGAGTCCAGAACCATTCCTGTAAGTAAGGTGCTGTAACCTGCCCTTCTGACATCCATTTAGAGTCTTAGCCATTGAGAGTTGGCCTCTGAATCTGGCTGTTCCTTGGCAAGTTGTGCTGTCAAAGCCTTTTTCGTGCTCCTTCCAAAACACAAGTTCTGCTACTTCTGCCCTGCTGGGAGCCAGTGTGCTTGAAGACCCTAATGCTTCCTTTTTTTTTTTTTTTGTGCTGCCTCTTGTTAGCAATGTTCTAAGCTTGCACAGGGCAGGAGGAAAAGATGCCAAAGCACTTCAACCACCTGGACTAATTAGGCCTTACGCTAAGCGTGGAACTACAGCAAGGTGGATGATGATTAAACCTGCAGCTTTCTGGAAACTGAATACCTCCTCCTTTACTGTGTTTCAGCTTCTATAACCTTGTTACTACCTGAAGGCAAGAACGGAGTTGTCTTTATATGAAGCACTCAGTTTTTGTATAAGCAATAGCAATAATAGTGATAACAATAATCGTATCTGCTGTGAGGCAGGGGAGTATCACTCTTCATTTTACAGATGGTGAAACGTGCACAAAGAGGATCTTGCTTAGTGCTGTCTCATGCCTTATTGGCAGGGCCAGGATTGCACCCATGAAACACATTTCCCTGTTGCTTGCTCTTACCCCTAGAGAACACCCCATCCTTTGATGACGACCAATCTCTCCTCTGATTTCTCTGCAGAAGCTGCAGCAGCAGCAGCCTGGAGACTGATGATGAACCTCCTTGTGTGGAAGAAATCGATTATAATACTGACAGTTGCTCTGATGGTGATGGGGACTTGGAGCTAGACCAAGAGATCCAGGAGTGCCTCTCATGGGTGGAAGGAGATATAGAAGATGAGGGAGCAACCACGGAACAAACGTGCAGCTCCAAGGCTCTCAGGGGGCTCTACATTTCCAGCCAACCAGCCTCCAGCAGCACGGCTCTCCCTCTGCGTTCAGCAGCCCTTGGGGTGTACAGTGGGTTCAAGAGCAGCCCTGCCTGAGCAAGGCTCTTTCTTGCAGAGCAGTAAGCAACTGGGTTGCTGCTCGTGTTTGCCTGTTTGCCAGCTTCAGCATCCTTCCCAGATGTGTTGCTCCAGTTCTGAAAGTTGACTTTATGTTTGTGTAATTTGTATACAAGGCAGAGCAAGGGGCCACTGGCCCAAATGGTAGTATGTGAGAACATCATCCATTCCTAAACACAGTCCCCAGTTCCATGGATGACTCTAATATGAGGTTTCATACAGACTGACCTGAGGAATGGTATTCTGAGATCAAGCAACCAGAGATGATTCTCCTTTTCTTACTTTAGGCTCTTGCCCTGGAAAGCAGCCTTTGCCTGGAAGAGTGACAGTCACTGATGCCTTTGGCCAGAGCTCTCCATTTCCCTTGAGCTGTAGAGCATGTATCTGATTTTTGTCTGATCAGAATTTTTACAGTGTCTTCGAGAGGCTGGGTCAGACTATGCATGTTTCTGATCTGGTCATATCTCAGCAACAGTCTGGAAAATCCAGTATGTGAGGAAAGCACCAGTTGATAATACAGAGCTGTCCTCTGGAAACCTGGACTGAATTTGCCACTTTGCTGCACTGGAATTAACTAGTCCAGCATAATCTCATTGGAGTCACTTCATGCTTGAACTGATGGGCCCAAGTGTAGAATTTGTTTCACATATGCTGTGAAATTATATTTTCTCTGTGAGACACTCTTCCAGCTAAGAGAGTAAAGATACAGCAATTCATCCTGGGGAACTAGAGCTACTGTTTAAAGCTATTGGGAGTGAGAGGGATTTAGGGCATTTTAAGGAGAAAAACATTATCTTGAGGTAGCCAGGGATGCCCTGATATTCTGTCAATAGATTAGAGATGATGGCAACATCCAAGAGTGAATTTAGCACAAGCATCAGCCCTGTGACTGATTATTCTTTGCTAGTTTTATTATGATACCACTAAGGAAACATAGTTCATCCAGCAGGACCCCATTGTACCAGACAGTAATATAGTAGAAGACATTATTGGTAGGTTATATATGTTCTATCAGTGACTCCTATAACAGAGTCAGAACAGTTTCTCCTTTGATCTCCAAATGGAAAAAAATTGTTTTTCTTCTAAAATTGCCTGCAAGCATCCTGACTCCTGACAATACAACACAGGCTGAGAACCTGTGAGTGTGCCTGACATCCCTAAAGCATGAATCCCACATCACTGGATCTCACACCTCATATTGCCTGAACTTCTCATGTGTCTTACACTCTGCTGATGCAAGTGAGGAATTGCCCTGAACCCAAATGGAATTAATTACATGATGCAAGAGGCTCCCAACTCTGACACTATGAGCCTCAAGGAGAAGGATGAACGTACAGTGTGTTGTAGCATTACAGCCTATATAGCAGTGGTTATTATTATTAATGTTGATGTGTGACTAAAAACACAATGTCATCCTCTCATGCTCTTATCTTCATGCTGTTTGTGGAGAGAGTTCCTGGTGCAGAATGAGTTTTTCTTTGATGCATTTCTGAACACCTTTCCCCAGAATACCTAGACCTATTTTCCAGCAGGAGCTTGTTCTTTGGAGAAGCAGCTCCTTCCTGTCCTGCTGGGTTTTCAGTATCCAGGTGTTTTAGAGTCCTCACTAAGGCACATAAGAGCTCTCTGTGTCTCCAGTCCTTGCTTTATTATGCTGCTCAAAAGACAGGCAACTTGGGTCCTTAGAAGCTGAGCTTCTTAGGCCAAACTAATTAATTAGGTGTGATGTGTGTCTCTGTACATATGTCCTGTTCTGCTTGCTTTAGTGTGTAGCTTGTTGCACACAATACTGAATTTTCATAAGAGGTTGGCTTACAGGAATGGACACTCAAGAGGCAAAGCAGGTGTTCCCATCGTAACAGTTTGTGTGAACATCCCTTCGAAGTTTATTAATAAAAAACGATACACATGCATAGTTAGCTTCAAAATCCAACATTCATATGCATGACAAAAACTCACACTCTGGTAGATACAAGCTGCAGCATACACAGGCCATGCTGTAAGATCTTCAGCATTCAGCACAACCCCAGGACACAGGGAAAAAAATATCATTGTGCATATCTGTACCACTGTACATCTGTAGATGTCCATGTATGCATCCAGAGTTGGTTTTCTCTCCCACGCTGCATTCTGTATCAGTGCCCTGCCACAGCAACTGAACAGTGCTTACCAACACTTGCCACTGGCATGTGTTATTGCAAAGGGAAAAGAAAAATCTTCTTAAGTCAGAACTTTTCTCAAACAGACGCTAAAATTTGGGCGATAAATGCTATAGCCAGTATTAGCTTCCTAGCTGTTTTATTCTGAATTTCTTAAGCTAAGGAGAATTCAGTTCAGTAGGAAAACTCTGCCCTAGTTGTGATTCATTGAATTTAATAGACTTCAAAGAGTTATCCTAGTACAATAAAAGCAGAGATGTAGCTTCCATGCCTGTATGTGAGCAGTACTGTGGTTTCATAGATCTAGGAGGCAGAGAAGAAGGCAAAGGCCATTAGGGTGTTTTCAGTGTCTGGGATCCAAGTGTGCCAGTTGAGCTGGGGGCAAAGTGTCTATGCACATCAACCACATCTGCATAAATGCTGCTGTGTAATATGAGAAGCCTAGCCAAGTCTTCATGCTGGCAGCTTCCCATGCCAAACAACTTGCCAGCGAGTGGTGAGGATGCTGCAGAAGGCATGACCAGGCAAACCCCCCCAGCCCAAGGGTGCTCAGCATGCTGCATGAGCAGAGGGGTTACAGTGAGATATTGGGGTGACCAACCAGTCGGCAATAGCACCAGGAAACCTGCAGAAGCATTTTTGTGGGTTACCTCGTTTCTTCCAAGGGGAGCAGATGCTCTGCTTCTTTTGTCAGACCTCTAGAGGTCAGGAGAGGGCCTCCACTCTGCACTGCTCTCCCCACGCTATTAAAATTCTCCCTGAGTCATGGTAATTAAGCAGATCCAGGCTCTGCACAGAGGAACGGAAGTGCATTGACTTTAATAAAACAGAGTGTAAAACAACTTGAGATTAACTCCAGCCTTGTTTATTCTTGCACACTTGTCATTCTGGTTTGGTATTTCCCCAGTGAATGGAGCCCTTGTCCCCTGGCACATCACCTCACTTCAGCCCCGCTAAGTGCTGAGCGGTGAGGCCAGTGCCTTCTTCTGTCGCTAGCAAATCCCAAAGAATTTGGAAACAGCCGATGGAAAAAGGGCGGGAGGAGAGGGAAATCCCCCTGCTCCCCATCCTTGCTGTTTCTCAAGAGTCAGCAAGGCTGTCAGGTTGAGATGCAAGCCAAATATTTCTATAATGGCCAGAAACGATGGTGTCCTGGAGGGACTCGCATAGTCCCCACCGCCACAGCAGTTTTGGGCTCCTGCCAGGCACATTAACTTTTTTACTGATGCCCTTTGTCTCACTGACTCTCTTCGAGACTGTGAATAGCTCCACTCTCCTTCCTCCCCCTCCATGGTTTCCATGACATGGGTAGGGGATGCAGCGTTGAGCAGTGCTCACACTGCACCCTCTGTCTCAGCCTCTTGCTGGATCTCAGGCCTGCCTGGCCACAATAGCCCTTTCCTATCAGAGATGATCCTAAAGATGCTGTGCCAGTGTTTAGTGAAATACATGTGTGTATGTAAACCTCTGGGCTGAAAATAAATAATTAAACAATAAAAACAAAAAGAATCAAGTCAGCAAACTAAAGGAAAAAGGAAATCTAATTAGTTTTATCTGCTGTTTGTTATGAGGCTGTCAGAGTGCTCTATCCCCTGGTTTTACAGCTCTCTGGAAAATAAGTTATAATAATAATAAAAAACAACCATGCTCTGGGTTGTTTTTGAAGCAAGCAGGAAGCAGATTAGGGAGGGGAAGCAGCCCCGTTCCTCTGATGCTCCTCTTGCCAAAAAGCAGAGATGCAGGTGATAGTGCTATCTCCTCTCTTACCTATCCTTGGACAAGATCTACCGCCCCTGTCCATCACAAAGCATGAGTGGGCAACTGTTTGGCAGCCAATTTGTGACACTCAGATTGGATTTCTTATTCTGCTATGGATCTCTTCTGTGTTTTGGCCAAGTTGCTCATCCTCAGCTCCCAGTCTCTCTTCTGATGTGAGGTATAAACAAACTTCAATTCCTCATTGTAAATACAGTAAGGTGTGAGTGTAAGTCCACGTTTTGAGGGTAAGGAGGGGAAGAAATAAGGGTGTGAAACTACTGAGGTGTTTCCTCTACACTGATTTCATCTGTTGCCAGTTGAGAAGCAGCTGGAGTTATTTTCTGCAGGAGTATGGTGGTGGTTGCCATCACTGCTTCCCACTTCAGTGGTGTGCAGTGATGGTTCATGAAGCCATTCCTCTTTAAGCTGTGCTGGATAATTCTAAAAATCTCTCCTTGTAGGTTGTTATCAGCCTGTCGTGTCCCATGTCCTGGTCCTCACAGCATGGACATTTTCATGCCTGCTTTAGGGAGGGCAGGATTTAACTCTGTGTTTGAAAATTCTTGTATGGTTTTCCAGGCTGGACACAAGGTTTCAACTGAAGGTAGTATGCAAAAGCTTGGAAAATTAAAAACTATGTACATGTAATCACATCAGGAAAAGATGAATGAGAAGGCTAAAGAAAGAAGAAATAAATCAGAGGAGAGGAAGGAGAGGACTCAGTGCACAGAGAGGGATGAAGAGAGCAGGCAGGAATAAGAGTAGGGGGCACCTGGGGAAACCCAGGCAGAGAAATGGGGGAATTGTTCCTATTTGTGCATCCTCTTCCGTCCTCAGAAAATGTGTCAGTATTAGTGCTACCAAGAAACAACCCTCTCTACTGTAGAATAAATCTGCCACTGTATTCCCCACTCCATAAACAGCAGCCAAGTCTGCATCCTCAGCGCTGCATTGTGTGTTCAGCTCTGTGTTCTGTGAGTGCTTTTCATGATGGTTAAGCCTGTATCATTTCTGGCCCTAGGTTTCCTGTCCAGGGACTGGCATCCTCAGACAGGTTCTGAAAGATCCATGTTGTATTATTGTCAGTGCAGTAGTTCACGGCTACTTTCTTTCTTTTTTTCTTTTTCTTCACTCTGCAAAATCACTTCAAAAAAAGTAAAAGAGAGAGAAATGAAGGAGAGAGTGAAAGGGAAAGGACAAGGCAGAAAGAAGTGCCCTGCTATCAGTCAAGCAAGATCTCCATCAAGTTGGTCAGGCAGCAATTTTGGCATCAAGGGCTTTTTTAGCCTTTGATTAAGCTGCCTGAAGCTCATGAAAGGACCAGCAAGAGGGAAAAACAAATCTACCACTAAAAACAATCATCCATTGGATGCCCTGGCAATAACTCCAGTTGCAGTAAGCTACCACAGCCTTTGGCTAAGTAAGCTCTGGGCACTGGGGGCTGGCTCTTCACCAGCAGATGTAATTGCAATCACAACTCTGTCTCTTGCCCCCTTGCTCCTAAATGCCTGACTGAAGGTTTGTCCTGAATGGTTTCCAGTGTATGCTCTGGCAGCTTATACACAAATCCACAAGGCTTTCCTGCCTTTGCCGCCACATTTCCATAAAAAGTTATTTAGCTTTTTTTATTTAGCTTTTTTTATTTTAGCTTTTTTTTTCTGCACATCTTTCTCCATCTATGAAGTAGAGTTATTAATAGTTATTTTTGGTGAAAGAATTTGGTATTCTTAGAGAAGGCAAGTAGGAGGGATTACTTGCTGCTTCCAGCATATATCTGCCATCACTGAAATAAAAATACTGCCCATGGCTGTGATCATTGCTAACTCCCTTCCAGGGGCAGTAGTGTTTCCTTTGGTCTCTGCAGAACGTAGTACAGGTCAGGCAGGCAAATACTGGAGGTGAAAGCATGGACAGTGTCGACAAAAAGGCTTTGGATTTTTTGACAGCATAGTGGTCTTCCAAGAACCAGACAGCGTGCTGGTTAGTGAGTTGGGAAAATGGGAAATTTAATAGAGGTGAAAATGAGACACTTGGGAGGACAATGGAGAAGTCTGGTAAACATCTGAAATGTCTCTGCCCAAGTGCTAGGAGTATAAGAGCTAAACAGGAAGAATATAAAGTCTTAGGACATATACCAAGCTATGAGTTAATCAGCTTCCCAGACACATGGAAAAGAGAAAGTAGGAAGAGCAGAAAAAGGATTAATTGGCTGTGAAACAGCAGGGAATTTGTAGTTTGGGGCAAGGAAAGAGGAATACATGCCAGCAAGCACTGACTTAGAGATCAGAGCGAGGAGAAGAGTAGAGGAAAAGTAAAATGTCGAAGGTGTGTGAGGACCTCATTAATGCCTTGAAATGAGAAAATAACTGTTTAAAAAAAAGTTAAAGCAGCAGCAGATGCTTAGAAATGAGAGCAGAATGATATGAAAGCATGTGTGGATGAAATCAGAAAGGTCCTGGCACAGAATGAACTAGAGGTGGCTAGGAACACACAAGGAAGAGTGGAATTCAGGAGTTTCTCCTATATTGAGGGGGTTCTTCAGACTAGAGAAGGGCAAATATGATATTTGTTTGTGAAGATGGAAAAAGGAAAAGCCAGGAAATTTAAATCAGCCAGCTAAGCTGAACAACTACAGAGAGACCTTGACGAATCATGAAACAAATAATTCATTAGTAGCTATAGGATAAGCAGGTGGTAAAAGACAATGAGCATGGATTTGTCAAGCTGATCTAATTTTCTACTTTTTCTTTTTTTAATTGCCTAATTGGTGTAAAGAATAAAGCAGAAGTAACGTATCTCTTTGCTTTAGGAAAGATGACAAATACTTTTTGACGTTACATTTTCCTAAGGAACCAAAGAAATAAAGTGTATATGAAATCATTATAAGGTAGGGGTACACTTGCTAAGAGCTTCTTAGTTACTCCTGAAGTCCAGGCTTCATCTTCACAAACATTAGCCTTCTAGAAGTTAGCCATGTAGTCTAATTCATTTTGGGGAGGGTAAATGTAGAGACAGAAATGACTAAAAGGTCTACATCCCCTCCTAAGGTATGTGGAAAGGTTCTTTTGCAAAGATATTTCCTTTCCTCAATAATTTCTGAGAGATGCTAAACAACCAGCTCAGATCTAGCTTTAAACTCACCCCAAGAACGTATCCTGTAGTCATTCTTGGAGGGCATTATTTTGCTTAAATAACTGGGACAATATCATGGAAAATCCGTTGGTTTTTTTGAGAAAACCCAAAATCTTTTTGTTGAAACTCAATTCCCACACCTCTATTTATGTCCAGCACACCTGCCACCTTCACATTAAGCCTCTCCTGTGTAGGCTCTGCTACAGAACTTCCCCCATCCACCTCTGGAACCTCATCCTCTGCTCTGCCAGTCTCACTCCTCCAGAACTGAATGCACTAAATATTGGTGATCTAAAGAGCTACATCCCAGATGAAACCAGGGTCAGCTCTTACTGGTGGCTGGTGCACAGGTAGATGCCAAGAGCCCTGGAGCAAGGAGAGCACACTGAAGCCTCTGTGCCAGGTGGCCTGACTGCTCTTGGTTGCAAGAGCTGCTTTATACTTTTTTAGTTTTACTGATGCAGAGAGATTATTTTGAACTGTCTAAACCTTATAACCTTGTATCACTGGCACATGAACAGCAGCAGCACACTGTTTAACATAATGACAAGAGGGAAAGAGCTGTGGAATTAAATAAGAGTTTGAATCTTAGAGTTCACAGCTGAGAGCAAGAGGCTTTACTGTGTTATTTCCAGGGATTGGTTGAATCATGTTTGAGAATAACGGATAAGATTAATTCCTTCATGACTATGGCTGGATAAATTATTTGCCAATAATTTATCTCTGATTTGACTGGTTCTTGCTGCTTTTTCTACTGTGTAAGATGTGGGGACATCAGCTGTATTCTGGGTGTGTGTGCCAGGTATGCAGCTCCAGTCCTTGGCATCTAGTAATAAATTTATTCCCCAAAGACAATTTTCAACAAGATTTAGCCCAGAGCAACAGAATGCAGATTTGATCTGTCATATTCAGAATGATTCGTTTTTCACCTCATCAAGTAGGAAGAGAGGAGAGAGAAAGAGAGAGGGAAAGTTATTTTGCTCTTCACAACAAACCCTTCTCTTCAAAGTCTGAGCTGCCGCAGAGCGGTAAGCGGCAGCCCACCGAGGGACATGACAAATGTTGCTTGGCAACTCCACACCAGTGATGGGAAGAGCTCAGCAGGCTGAGCAGCACAGAGAGTGAGACACTGGCACACCAGGATGCTCACTCCTGTCTGGCCCTGCTTGAAATGACACCTCTCATGCCCCAGTAATTGTTGTAGATGCCAGCGAACAAAGTCTTTTCTGTTGGGCGGGAGAGTAATTGCGGATCACAAATGGTGAAATGTCCCCTGCCTGCTCCCCAGGAACAAAGGGGCTTTGGATCTATTAATATCCTGAAGGTCACTGAATTTTTGCCAGTGTAGCTAGCCGTGAGCAAAGCTTAAATGGCTCAGAGGCACTGCTGCTTGGTCAAACACCTGCACAGATCTGGGAAAAGTCCTTCGCAGCATTGCCCAACCACCTTGCCAGAAGTATCAAGCCTTGGGGTTGTGGTGGTGTAGCCCGGCTAGTCTGAGGATGCCAGAGAAACCAAGTTTGCAACAAGACGACAATTGTTAAAACTGGCAGGCAGAGTTTCCAGGCACAGTATTCCTTTGGCAAGTTTTGTCACTACTGAAAAGATTAAAAGTTTAAGGAAACAAGATTGACCATACAGAGCAAATCCCATGTGGTGTGTATGGTTTGTATGCTAGCACACCTTGCCAAATGCCTAGGTATTTTTCAGCATCTAGCAGCTCCAGAAGACACTCCTCCTTGTGTTATTCTGCATAGCATCATCAAGCCAAATTCTAGCACAAGGATCACAAGGTGTTTTGCAAACTTCATAGGAGTTTAGCAGAAAAGGGATTTGGGGGGTGAGAAAATATTTGGCTCAAAGTTCGAAATTCTGCTTCCCTCAGTATGGTTCTGGGGAGCTCATTTTTCTCTGACCTGCAGTATTAGATTGATCCTTCCTTCTCAGTGAGGTCTGGCTTTTCCTAACTACCTACGGTGGCAACAATCCAGGAATTTTGCTTATGGAAAGAGTCCACACTGTGGAAATGGTGCAGGTGATATCAAAAATTATCACATGCCTTTGGAAGTCCTGAACAACCTGTGTAGACATTACATGTGAAATATCTCCTACTGTTCTCCATTAGAGTTTGAAAGTGGTGTACTGTCTTGGGTGTTTTTTAAGTAAAATAGGCTAATAGTTTCTAATGTCTATTAAAAATTGGCTTTCCTCTTTTTCAAGCTGTTTCCTGCATCTTAGCACCTGCAAGAATGTACCTCTTTTTAGCAGGGATGATTAAATATTTTTTTCCCAAACATGCTGTCTCCTCTTTTGCCTTGTTCCCTAAACACAGGCCTTGGAAGACTGAGAAGTTTAATCCAGTTGAGATTGCTTCTGGCCTTCATTTTTTGGTGCCATTATGAAATCTTTACAGAACCACAAGCTATTGCTGCTTGTGGCACTGCCTTCAAAACCCCAGGAAAAATTTCTGCTTCTGACTACAGTTAAATATACCATCTTTGGTCTTCCACTTATCTAAAGAAGTTGGAGTGTTTTATAAACTATTCTATCTTTATCTGTTGTTGGTTTTGTTTTTGTGTTTTTTTTTTTAAATTGAGGATTTGTCTTTGTAAACCCTTTTCCCATTGTCTAATCTCTTCCACTAATCCAAACAACTACATGCTGGTTCCTGAGGATGAGTTTCTTCATGCTGTGACACACTTCATTCTGTTCTTCCTCACTCAGGTTTTGTGCTGGCCAAATTCTTCTCCCTTTTTCTGTTTTTTCCCCTTCCCTTTCAAAGAGAGAAACAAAGCCTACACCTGTGTACCAGCCTTGGTTTGTCTTCCATCCAACCTTCTTGTGAAGACCACTGGTCCTGGTGGCTGCAGGTGGGCATCTGGTCCTGACTGAGAACAAGGACTTCATCCCTGACTGGAGGGGAGGGATTACTGTTGAGCATCTTAAGCTTCCGAGGTTACACTTACCCCCTGTAGCCTTGCTGTCACACAGAAGTATGTATATATCTATGCATCTAAGTAACTCTATGTATCTGTAATCCTGACATCTCTGCTTGAATCTGCCCAGGTAGGATCCCCTTTGTCCCAGTGCCCTGTGATTTTTTACCTGCTATCTTCTGGGGCTGATTCAGCTGCCATTGGGTTTCAAGTTAACAACCTACATGCAGTGTTCATACACAGATCAGCCAGAGGAAGCTGGAATTTAGATTTCAGTCATGTTTCTAATTGCTTTGGTTTCCTGTAGCTTTCAATCTTCTCCCCCAGAGACAATTCTCCTGAAGCACCTGCTCATTCATGCTTTCCTTTCTCTGATGTTCACAGGCAATGCAGAAACAAGGCAGCCAAGGAAACCCTTGCTTCTGTTTACTAACTGGCCATGCTGACACTTGTGTGAGCAGGGGGAGCCATAACCAGGCCCTGTCCTTCATTGCACTGTTGTAAAACCTTTTCAAAAAATAATTGCCAGTGATTAAAATGTGAGGGTCCCATCTTGAAGTGTTTCCTTTTGGCTCATCTCCCTGTTTTTTTTTTTTTTTTTTTTTTTTTTTTTTTTTTTTTTTTTTTTTTTTCCCCTGCCCTTTCAAACTCGGAGTGAGATTTGTTAATTTTCACATGGTAGCAAAAGCTTGGTTGGCATACTCCAGCTACCTGGCATCCTCTAAATGAGCAGCCAGTCACAGGAGCAAGCAAACAGACAGCACATCTCTCTCATTAGCTACACTGACCCCTGCATGGCCACTCTGGAGGCAAAGAGGAGGGAACTGCACAGTTACTCATCCCCTCTGGATGGAAATGCCACTCAGCAAGCCACAAATAAACCCTGCCGTGTTTATTTAACAATGTCCGTAACTATTTCATCTGTGATCTCAGGCCCTTATATGCTGATGGACTCCTTTACATCACCTAACCTTGAGGGCAGTGTTTTGTTTCCCAGCCTAGGAGCGGAATAACAGGACACCAGGCTGAATCTTAATGACCCTCCAGGCCCGTTTGTGTTACCATCACAGTTGATTGCTCACTTGAGTTAGTCCAGAAGGGAAATAGTAAACTTTGAAACTTATTTCTATTAGGTCTGGGCAATGGAAGTGAGTGGGATGTTCATCTTTTGGTTGCAGAGGTCTTCCCAAAGGTTGAGAAAAGATGTGAAATGGCTGAGTGACTTGAGTGAGGTAGAATCAACTGAGAAGAAAACTCAGTTCCCCTGGATCAAAGCCCAGGGCCCATTGGACAATGTTGAGCACTTTCCTGTAGGCTATCCTTTGTAGGACACAAATTTCATTACATTCATGGAACCACCTGCCTTGGCCTTTGTCACCCTTAAACCCTTGTTTCTTCCCTCATGAAAGCATATGTAAATGCCTATAAGCAGGTTCTCTTTATCTGTCTCATGAAAGGCATGAGGTTTCTGGTGGGTATTTAAGGAGGAAGCAGTTGCTCCAGAAAAAGGCAACCTCTTAGCTAAGGTGCTTGCCCCAGCTGCAGGCATAAATCTGACTTCAACCTGTACCCTAAGCTAAACTTCTTAGGGAAAGAAAACCAAACCAAATATAAATAAAACTGAGGGTTCAAGCTAAAGATTAATAGCAACTTCATTAATGTTTTGGGGTTTAGAGTACTTTAGATATTCCTCACCCCCAGATGTCCAGGGATATTAACCCTTGGTCTGCATTGATTTATAATGCTAGATCATCTAAATATTGAACCTTGCTGGACTCGTGCTTCAGTGTGAGGATGTAGAGATAGAGGAATGCTAAAATCACTTTTTCCTGCCTTATCTAAGTATTGTCTGTATAAATCTGCCCACCTCCTTCATGCTTTCCTTCCCCTTTTCCTCCGGAGTACAGGCATGATCTTCTTTTTTGGGCAGATGCTTTCTCCTAAGTATGATTTTTAACATTTCTTCTTTCTGTTTTTCAGACTGGAAGTTTCTCTAATATTTCTTTTTCCACGTAAAAAAACTACTAATTGGGGCAACTGATTTTAAAGTGATTGAAATTAATCCTCTGGCCTTAGATCTTCTCATGCCTCCAGCAAGAACACATCAGAGAGCTCCAAAAGTGTCCAATGATGCTCTCTTTTGTAGCATGTTTGCCTTAGAACTGAAAGGTGAGCTCCCCATGTACAAATCTGTGTGGCAATACTTTAATTGCTGCTGTGTACTCACAGTGGAGAAGCTGCTACAGATTCCTGACAGTGGAAATGCTGGAGCCCAACTGGGCTTGGTTTGTTGAAACATGGATATCAGGAGATAAAAGGATGGGACAGTGAGGTTGTGGCAGCTCACCAGGTCCTGGAGGGGCCTTGATGCACACAAAATCAGTTGCCATGGGCAGAGCAACTTCAAATTCATCCATATTATTAAATTTTTGCTCTTTTATAAGTTGCTGCGTGTCACTGAGCAAAGATAACTGATAGCAGCCACTGTCCCCAGGTGGTGTCAAATGTGAGATAGGACTGGGGAAGCTGAAACCTCTTCTGCTAACATCTAGTAACTTCTACAGCTGTGGTAATTTGATCATGTGTCCCTAGCTTCAAAGTGAGACAAAGCAGATAAGACATGAACTGTATGTGTCTGACTGGATGCATTTTAATCCTATCCAGCCTCCTGCTCAAATCCGTGTGGCATCACTGAGCTTGGTGCTGTGCTGCCCAGAAGTTCCCCTGGGTGAACCACGTGAGCCATCTTGTTAAAAACCTGCCCGACCTCAGCCAAGTCCTTTGGGACTCCTGGATTTTTCTTCATTGCCCCTATGGCTTTTTCTTCCAGCAACGAGAAGATGACGAACGTGACACTTTGGTTGCCATGGGAACACAGCGTGAGGTTTGTGTTAACTTTGCTGTTGGCTGTAGACATGGGTGTGAGCAGCACTGATGTCCAGGTCTTGCCCACGTCCTATTGCAGGGTGTCTGGGTCTGGGAGTCAGGGGATCAGCCCCATTTGTGTTACAAGAGGAAAGTCTGAAGGACCAGTGCCTGTAAAATAGGAAGATGTGTCTGACTGACAGTTTGGAGGGAAATTGTTAAATCCATGTTGAAACGTCTGCTGCAAAATCTTGCTGAAGATCATAAGGGGGAGGGATGGGTCCACAGGAACCAAGAGACTAATAGGGTGTTGTTGTTCCCCCATAGGAAATAGCTGGGAGTTTCTAGTGTGAGGCACCATGGAGCAGTGAGTTCCCCTTTAAACTCTTCTACCAGAGCTGCTCTAGCATCAAAGAGGGTGTCAGGCACCATAACATTTCTCCCACACCCCTTTTCCTGTAGTTTTTTTATATTTTTCTCACCACCCACCTCTTAGAAGTGTTCGTGTTGGGATGGTGACATCCAGTCCCTCCCCAGTCCTGTCCACCTCTAGGGCTTTCCTGAGCCTCAGCTTGGAAATAATCAGCAAGCACTTTCATGCTGTTACAAATCCATTTGGAGCTTTCAGAAAGACAATTTGGGAGGGACTCTCCATTGTCCCTGCCATTTTTCTCCTCTCATAGACCTCCCTTTAGATCCTCACCTAATATCATTTTGTCAGGGGAGGAAATAAATTTGTAACAATCTCACAGATGAGGTTTTATTGAAGGAAAAGGGGGGGGGGATGGGAGCTACAATCCTGTTTGGGAGGCAGGTGAAAGATGTTGTCAACCTATCTTACTAATGTGATGATTTGAATGGGTGATCAGAAAGGGTGGGAGCTCCTCAGGAAGAGATAAAAGGAGTCCTGGTCAAGGACAGGTGAGATGATGCTGGAGGGAAGATGGAGGCGATGGCATTGGCAATACAGGTAGTCTTTGGGACTATGAGAGTGAAAAATAACACGCAGGGAATCTAGCCAGGTGGTTATAAGCCACGATAAATAGGATTTAGAGGAACAGCTTGCATCATGGTGTTAGTCTCTCAGACTTGTCAAAAGTTTAGTATAGAGTAGCAAAACCAGAAGCAATAGGCTGGAATGTGAAACTTGTTGCTGGAAAAGAAAATTTCTTTTTTATCTGTCATAAATCTTTGACTCTTCACCACTTTAGCTGCTTCCTATATTCTCTAAACAGGCTTAGTGTTCATATGTGGCCAGAGGGTTTCAATTTGAACTCCAAGTAATAATAATAAATTCTATAAAGTGACTCCATGTGGGGGTAAGAGTGCTTTATGTTTATCCAGTAGGGTTCTTGAGCCTTTGGTTTGGGCAGAGCAGTTCCTCACCTGCTGTGGAAATGCCACTTAACCTGGGGTGATGCTCTACACCTGCTCTGCAGGAACTGCACCAGGAGCATGGTGTGGGGAGGACTTCTTTGGCCAAAGCTGCTGAGGGAAGGCTAGGTAGAGAAAGGAAATGTAATTCTCCACAGTGGGTTTTAGCCAAGATGCTGAAGTTAAACATCTGGTTAATTTATAAAAAGAGCTACAATAGCAGTATGCTCCCTCTAGCCATGCTGGGAGACTGAAATCTGTGCTGTTTCATGAAGACAAGCCTGGCTTTTCCATTATGACTGCTCAGCTGAGTCTTGAGCCACAGCTGCTACTTCACCTGATGAGTCAAAAACCAGCTTGCTTCTACAGTGGACTTGATGCCTGTTATACCCAGTTCTGTATCCAGACCAAGGTATGTCTTTCATCCAGCCTAAAGAGAGTATCCTTTCTGCTAGTAGGAAGGTCATGTTTTTAGGGGGAGTGAAGAGAAGAGTGTGTCTTCTCTTGTTATCACCTCTTTCCTTGTGTTTGTCTTGGAATGTCTCCTGCTTGTTTCCACATGTCCAGGTCATTGCAGCTGCTTTGTCCTAGGGCTGGTTCACAAAGAAGGAGCTCTGAGATTTGGTTTCTTACAGATGATAAGAATCTATTTGTTGGGCAGCCAACTTTGTTGGAGTAGGAGGACCTTGTGATGGCTCTCCAGTGTAATTTCTGGTGGGAATTATATTATTAAGAGTTTCTTTTACTTAGAGGTTTTATATTCCTGGGAAAAATGGCTCGCTTTGGCGTTGAGTTTACATGTCTGCAGTACTGGAAGTCCTAGAACATGTTCTCTTTTACCACCTGTCCCTCAAAGATGAAATTTTCCCTTTGTGCTTTTCCTGAACAAACTGGGATAGTCTCTGTACTGAGGCTTTTATTGCTCCTATTCCAAGTGTGAAAGGCTGTACTTAGGAATGTGTTAGTTTTCTGTAGGCAGGAAGGGAAATGTGTCTTTTCCCTTATGGTACTGTTGTCCAGCTGGACTGATCCACCACACAAACTGCTGTGACCTCTGGCTGCTCCTTTTGCACCCCTCTTTCAGCTGGATTTGTAGAGGAACATAGTCATCAGCTTGAAATCTTTCTTTGTTCAAATATCCTTCTTTTTTTTTTACTCCTGCAAAAGTACGGTGTTGTTAGAATTGGCTTTGCTTGTCAAACAACTGAGTATCACAGTTGTGAGAGGTCCCTGTCACAGGCATGTCCTCTGACAGGGATGTGGAGCATCCTGAAAATGCAAGCTGAGGCTGTGGCTTCCCATCAAACTGCAAATCAAATCTAGTTGGGAGAGCAGAGCCTCAACATGCTTTCTGTGTCCAGGATTGTGGGAATTCCTTCTGCCTGATTTACCCAAGATTGCCCAAGGAAGAGGTTTCAAAGCATTAAAGCATTTTACTGCATTACTTGGACCTGTGAACTTAGGCAAAAACAACTGAGTGTTGTAGATGGGAGGGGAAGGAAGAGATGAGTGACACAGCTCCAGGAGACAAAAACAGAGGTCTGCCCCTCATGTATTTGCAGCAGAGGAAGTGTTCATCTCTGCTCTAAAGCAATTGAGCTCCTTGTCCTGGCTGGAATCCAGCTGAACTAGGTCTAGAATATGCCCTTCAATTACATGCCCTTGGAGGTGATCTCCTGATTGCCTTGTTTTTTGGCTTGTTCTCAGGTGGATGTTGTGATGTTGAACAGGACAGGGCTTGAAATGATGTATTGGGGGGATGTCTGGGCCAGTGGCTGGGGTTCTCCGTGTCTGAATGTGGAAGTAAAGTAGGTTTTGTGTGTTCCTGAACAGGGAGTTGGTAACATTCAATTTCCGACTTCTCAAGGTGCTAAAGGGAAGCACTGGTGTGATTTGCATCAGAAACCAAGTTGAGGGATAAACCACATTCTCCTCTGTCTCTTTAACCCTGGTTAAAGTGGGGGATGGTTAACCTGGGAATATGACACTTTAATCAGTCCTCTTGATCTTTCAGACTTTCCACAACCATCTTTTTGAATGTTTAACAGCCAAAAGCGTTTTGCTTTCCAGGGACCATCTGGATGGAGTATATCTGGTTAGATAAAGTCCTGTAGCTCTACCAAGTCCAGGGTCATTACATTATTCCCAACAAACCTTCCTCTTGTGGTTTCAATTGGATACAACAACTACCTTCACTTCCTGACTGAAGCTCTCTAATTGACAGTGCTGTTAGGACACCTGTTATCCACTGAGGCTCCTGTTGGTCTCTCAGCATCAAGGCACAACTTTTTTCCTTAGTTCTGCATGCATCAAAGCACTCACTCAGCCCTCCCATATGTCTTACAGACTGAGTTTTCTACCTCGGAGAAAACCTCAGCATCCCCAGCATAGGGGATACAGATATATAGCTCTTTCATGGGGATTTTTGTTCACCTAGCCTTTAGCTGAAATTTTTCTCTTTGTGAGGTTTTTTGGTTTGGTTTGGTTTTTCCTTTTCTGATTCCATCCCTTTGCTCCTAATCCCACCACCTGGTATTGCTCACACTGCAGAATCTCTCTGCCTCCTCAGTGTATACGCCCTTCAAATATTTGTAGACATTTATCACTTCCCCCTCCCTGCTTAGTCATCTCTCTGCCAAGCAACACATATTCAGTTCTTCTAATCTTTTCTTGCGAGTGAGTCCCTCCAGCACTCATAATTCATTTCTCCTTGCTCTTCTTTGAATACTTTCCAGTTTTTCAGCATTTGAAAAAATGGTTATTTGTGGTGCTTTAACATAAACAGGTACAAGGAAGAAGAAGGAAAAAAAAAATGGAGAGAAACTTTGTGAAGAGAGAAGGATTTTTTTGGCTCCAGGCTGTTAGGAATAACTATGGGTGGATGGATCTGAAAATTCCTGCTGCAAGTTCTAGATAGGTGTCTGGGACACAGCACTGTTCCCTCCACTCTTCAGATTTTCAAAATGTGTCAGATTCACGAAAGTGTCCCAGGCTTAGCTTCCCATTCCCTATCTCCCTCTTAGACTGTCACTGATTTTCTAGTGGGTTGTGAGATGCAAATGCTTGAGAGATACTGGTTACCCCTTATCAATGCTGAATCTCTGTTTCTCAGCTTCATTCTTCTCAAACACTGGTAGGCATGGTGTTGAAGAATCAGCAGAGAGCAGCCAGCTCCTTTTTATCTTAGGAAGATTTTTTTTTTCCTTCTGGCCGTTTGTTTCTTCTGTGTCCAATCTGTATAAAATGGAATAGAATTTAAAATGGTTCTTGTTTCTAGGATCCCAGATAGACTTTCAAATAACCAACTCAACAAATTATTTAGATAGAACCTTGTTAATTAAAGCTATACCCTAGAGGGATGGCCTAGAGATGCTGTTCAGTCTCCACCTCTTATATTGAACTCCACGGTGGTTTTTGAGGCATTCCTGGTATCTCACACTGATGGTAATTTGGGCTGTCTGAGATTACACGATGTGAGTAGAATTGAAAGGAATGACGGGGAGCAGGCAGTGTTCCCTCACTCATTGACTACAGCCATGTCTGCAGCTTCACTCTCTGCATTAAGAGCTTTTTTAATATTCCCCATCACCTGCAAGTGACCTGCAAGGCAGCAGCAGTTTATCTAGCCAAGAGATGCTGTCAAATTTATTAGTCTGAGATGGGTATCAGTGTCAAAATGCTTCCAAAACCAGAACAAAGCCAGTTTCAAACTTGCTCTGTCTGACGTGCCTTTGTGTGATGCAATCTGGATTTCCACTGCAAATACTAAAACAACGCGGTTTTCACCTAGGGGGTATGAAAGGTTCTGCTTTCCTTCCATGTATATCACAATGTTCTATCTTCCCACCCAGACTAGATACTTATCAAACATCTGTCTTCTGTTTTTGTTGTGTCCTGAGAATATTGAGCTTAAGTATAATGTGAAATGTGAAACTAGCTCCCCAGACTGGGCAGGAAATGTTTCTCCGTTGTGGTATGAAGTCTGTTTGGATCTATTAAGCCAAGCTACATAAAGGAAGGGAAAGCAAGGGCAAACAAATGCAGGGTTGGTTGGTTAAGGGAATTTGTTTCATTGTTTGCATCCAGCCCATGCCAGTCAGTCTGTGCCACCAGCTGATGCCACTATTTCATCATAAAATATAGAAACAAGGGACTCGAAGCTTCCTAAGTGAAGAGCAAAAGCTGTTATTGCTTTGACAATGGATTGACTTTCCCAGCTGTCTGTTGGAGCAGCCTTGGAGAATCATGCTGAACAGTGCATTACAGATACACACACTGGATATTAAGAGGAGAGAGAATACATTTACTGTCACTTGCAGGTTGTCGTTCACCCTTTTAGTTGTCATAGTATTCAGAAGCATTAAACAATGGATCTTTGTCTACAGAAAGAAAAATACTGCCTCTATCACAAGCTTAGGCAGGAGCAGCAAAATCTTTCTGAAAACTGTCTAGAAATAGAAATACTTGGCATTTTCACCCTTCTATCCTCTGCTGCTTGTTGTTGGGCCTGATTTTTGAAATAGCAACGTATCATGTATTTTAGCATTTTCAAACTGTTTATTAGCAACAGGCTGGGGTAGCTGTTGGCTGTCTTTGCTGCTGCAAGCAAGCTTTTCTTTCCCAGAGGAATCAGCAGTCTCTCTGGCTTCAGCTTGTCATGTTTGCCTGCTGCCATTCACAATTAGAGAAGTTGGGGTGTTTTTTTTCTGTTTGGGTTTTTGCTTTAGAAGAATATGCAGTTGCTTAAGATCCATTTGGTTGACAAAGTGTTTTACAAACAAACTGTGCATGGGAATCACTTTGTTCACTGCTGAAATGCAAAACAGCGATTTTTATTGCAGAATCTCAAGAGACAGATGAGATATGGTTCAGCACAGCATGGCTTTAAGTATTTGGTTGAGTAGGGGTGGGATTACTACCATATTTAAAGCAAAGAATAAATTTAAACTCTTTGAACTGAGGTTTATTCTGTGCAAATATTTGACAAGAGGTCTCTTGTTTAAGTGCAAATAAAAGTATTGAAGCTTGCACCGTTTCTAGCCATTGCCACAAGAAAATTGTTTCTTAACAAATATCTGTGAAGTTTAATGGTTACTTCTCCCATCATGTGTTCCCTTGTTATCTTACCTGCCCCGTTGATTGTTTTATTTATTTGAATTTTATTTACCCAGTCCTTCTTCAACTGTGTTTTCTGAACCGATTTTTACTGATTATTGATTTTATGGCTTTTTCTTTGAAATCACCTCTGTATCAGTTAAAGTTCTCTGAAGTTAAATAAGTAGTGCAAAGACAGATCAGGTTTTTCACTACTCCTGTTCCCAAGGTGTTCCTGAGCAAAGATGTTCAACCACTGGCTTCATTTCCATTCATTGTAATGGAGTGATAACAAAATGCATGGCTGACTTCTCTAATTAGTCTCGTGTTCCTCAAGGTCTTTTGCTACTGCCTGCTCTTCTCTCTTATACCTTAGCTTTTGGGGCTTTGATGGTATTTCCCTGAACACCCTTAATAGTTCTCCTTCTCTGCCAAATTATCTCTTTCAGCAGGAACTGATATATGGAAAATACAAAGCAATGCAATGTTCATCATTAATTGATCATAATCTTTCATGGTTCTGTTCTTGCTGTTGGTTTTAATTTTAATTCCCTTTGCTTAGGGGAAATAGTTTGATTTTTTTTAAAACCCTAAGTTTCAAATTTTTATTAAACTAAAAAGCAGATATGTATTTAGTGTGCCTTTCCTGAGTTTGTTTTCTTGTGGATTGTTCATCTCACTTTAATTAAAACAGCACAATTGTACAAAGGAACTTAAAGCGAGAAAAAAGATGAGCTTTTGGCTGTCTCATAGTTCCTACCAGTGTGAAATGGTAGGGGACAGGGATTTCCTCTTTAAATTCAACATATTTTTCTTCTGCTCTCCAATAAGCATTAATGAGAGGTGAAGAAAAAGGACCAATGTCTGTAGATGATGGAAAGCTCTTCTCCTCACACATTAATCAGCCTCCTAGGAGATACTGCCTAAGACCAGGAAGGCTTATTATGTAGAATTGTGTCAAATGGTGAGGAGTGGCACAAAGGGATAATCAGAGTCCTCCAGCACTAATTACCTATGCTCTATAGAAATCCCCAGCTCCATTCAGATCCTTTTTAAAGGGGAATCTCGGAGGAAACAGATGAAGTCTAGTTCTGCAAGTGCCAATTGAGATGGTAGCGAACAAGGAAGTCATGGATTAAAGTGATCAGTTTTCTGAGGCCTACCATACCATTTGACTTGATTCTTCCCACCCTCTCTTCTTTTTGCATTCATGCATTGAAATATAACAAGAAATCTCAGTGTTTCTCATGCCTCCTTTATTCTGGAATCTCCAGGCGCTTTGCGAATATTAACTGATAAAATTTCACAGCTATCTAGCTTAAAGGTTTCCCATCAAAATTGTGAGGAATGGTTGTGAGCAGAGTATAATATCAAAACAGTTTTCAGGATAAGGAAATCACTGCATCTGTTAGCACATGGTTGAAGGACTCATGACGTAGCACTGGGAGGAAGTCAGGACAATAGCTGTCAGGAATAGGGTAGTTGCTATTTGACCAATATCCAGTGATAAATAGGATCAAGATTGTTATGATTTTGTAATCAAAGGCATTTCAGGTTGCAATAACTTAACACAAAAAACCCCACAAATCAAACCAACCAACCAACCAACCAACCAAAACCCAAGAAAACACTGAAATGAATAAAAACCAACCAACTAAAAAACTCAAGTCTGTTTGTAAATTTGTTCTTGCAATTTTGGAAGAACAGAATGAGGAAATCCTGATGCCAAAGTAGTGAGATCCCAAAAGAGAATGTTCTAGAACAGTTAATCTGAAGTATATTTTCCTACTCAGAAGGGGGGAAGGGCAAAAGTAATTTGAATTAGTGTTACCTTTACATCAGAAATATCTCTTGGTGCATGTTTGTACTCCAAGGTTCTCTATCACTGTTGCTGAATATACTATCCAGCTGTATTTGAGATATACAAAGCAGTGAGTTTAAGTGAGCACAGATATGAGGCAGGCCTTGCCTCTTTGGCTCATGCCACCAATAATTTCAGCCAGAGTACTCTGGGCCTACAATATACTCAGCACGTTAAGGGTGATACAAACCATTTCTGTATTTATGGAGATGTCTTAATGATCTGTAGAGAATATCTTGGGTTTCAGGAACTCCTGCATGGATCTGTCAATGGGTTTGCTTCTGTGCAGCAACCGGAAAAGCAGCAGGGGGGGTTAGCAGCCAGGTTTGTCTGGGACTCAATATCATCCCTTCATATAGAGTCAACCAAAGGACTTCCCTCATGGAAGAAACCAAGAAAACAGCAGTCCTTAGTTCCAAGGCTTATCTATCTCAATTTTTAGTTCAAGTCATTGAGCCTCAAGTATTGTTTATGCAATTTTACTGTGCTTTCGTGTCTTTCGTGACATTGTCAGTTAGGAGACTGATCCAATTTATGGATCTTAGCACATTATTTTCCTTTTCAGTTTGTGACTTCTGTCTTAACTAGCACTGGTAGCTATGTAAATCTCTCCCAAGAGGGCCTGGTATAAACAGTACTAATATATAGCCAGATCCAGCTGTTTAGAATATTACCCATGAGGACTGATCCAATAGCACTGGTGTAACACCATTGACTGCTGAACTTTCTCTGCTCTTCATCCTTAAATTCCCTGAAACTTGAAAGTATGTTTCATTCAACATGTACCAGCCAACATCCTCATCACCAAGACAAATTCAAACATCTGCCAAAGGTCATGAGAGAAATGCAGTCATCCAAAAAATACCAAGGCAAAGCATTAAAATGAATCAGGAGTTCATCGAGTCAAACTTCAATGTTTTACATTTCAAATTTCAGGCAGGCAGCTGTGTAATTTCTGCCTGTAGATTCACCACTGGGATGTTCATTATCTGATTATCACTACCTACAACTTTCCTAGTGCTAATGCCCATTGTCTTCCCGACTCTTGAATTAGTGAGATGTGTCTGCCACCAAATTAGCAAGTAATTGCTATGGCTCCCCTCAATGAAGCATCTCTCAGGAAATTCTTCAAAATTAACTGTTCCTTTTCAAGCCATTATTTGCTTACTCCGTTGCTATCTCATTAAATAATTATCAAGTAAAAATGTGTAATTTGAAATATGCATGTGATGTTTAGGAAATGAAAAAAACAGGGATGACAAGGTTCTCAGTGGATTAATGCCAGCAAAGTATTGCCTTCCCTTCTCTCAAATAAGGCAACATCCTGGTTTCTGCTAGGGCCTAACCAGAACCAACCAACCACCTTTGCATGGGATCCCATTCAATGCTGGTTTGAGATTTCTGTCTTGAGACCCTCCCAGCTCCCATGGAAGAAACATAGGGCTAAGTGATGTCCCTTGAATATTTTGAGTCTTGACTGAAGGAACTGGGTTTGCATTACACAAGGAAGTTCACAATGGTAAATTTTAAACCCTGTGGATGGATTTTGTGTGAAAGAAACCTACATTTCCAATATTTAAAGTATCTTGTACTCTATAAAGCTTGATCCCACTACAAAAAGTTTACAATGAACTGTAAATATTATACCAGTGTGATTATAGTAAAGTTCCTTGAGATTTACACAGCCATAACTAGGATCATAATCTAGTCTATTGTCCCTTCACTAAAGTATTTTATAAGGTAGGGATCAAACCTAAAGATTTTTATTCAGCAGTAACTAAACCAGACAAAAATTTTTCTACTGGAGTCAGACTTTGGCACAAGGTTAATATGAAATGTATTAGTTTCTGCTTAAAATAAATGCCCTTGTTTTTTGTTCATAACAAATAGTTTGCTTTAGCTTCAGTTCATTCTTCTTCCTCAGCTCAATGACCCTTTGGTGGCTCAGCCTTGTTTTAATAGTAGTAGCATGAAGAAATTGAATATGACTAAGGAAGAGACAGAGGTCTCTGTTTCTCATGTAATCTCTGCTTGGGAAGGGCTATGCCTGATGTTAAACATATGCCAATTAAAGTATATTTTTTGTTCTCTGGCAATTTTTTCTTTCTCCTCTGGAAATGAACACTTATTTGTATAAGCAAAAAAAAAAAAAAAAAAATTCCTGTGTTTCAGTATATTATCAGTGTTTGTAAACACTAGAAAACTGATTTCCAGCTGTCATTACCAGGTTTGCTTTCTTTTCCTTCTAGCAAAACCTCCCTTGGTTGTGTATGGTTGCTTGTGGAAGTGCTTGTTGCTAGTAAAGAAATTATTTTGTCTGCTTGAATTCTGATATATATAAAGGCAAAGGCTGTTGCTTTCTGCAGAAGCAACTGTGAAATGGCAATCCATTAATGTGGTGGCATGGCTTGCCTCCATGGAAAACACTCAGCTACATTCAACAGCAAGCATGTCATCTTCTGTGTTTCATTTCTCTTGTTCATTGGGGATAAAAAAGAAAAAAGCCATGGCAAGTGTAAATAGGAAACTTGATCTTTATTCCAACTGGCATTATTGTTTACAAGAGCAAGGAAAAAGCTTTTTTTGTAGTTTACTGTTCGCTGTTTCTTTAATGTGGTTTTCTTTTCTTTTGCTTTTTTGCTTTTCACACTTACTCATGTTGTGAGAGTTGTTCCTCTGTGCCTGGCCTGTTGTAGCATTCCACGCCAATTTTTTATTCATGTCTTACAGCTGGTGGTTTCATGTGGTATAAAAGGTTAGAAACTGATACTTCAACCAAACGATTTTGGAATTAGCATATTTGTATGCAGGCATCTGTTATTTAGATTAGCAAAATAAGGGCCCTCTTGGTCATTAACGGGTTTTGGCAATGCACCCAAAGGGTGGATAGTACACGGAGCCACCTTGGCCAGCACTGCATTAGCAAAGCAAGTCCAAAGTGGAGGAGCATTGGCTGACACAAAGAGATTCATATCCCTGTATCATTTGTATTGGACCAGTTCCTTGTTTGCTGAGGCCTTTCTAGTTTTTATCCCCAAAGAAAACCATAACAGGAATAAGTTACCTGAGACATAAATGCTCATACTTTATACTTCCCTTCACTGTGGCTGTTTTACATAGATTCACCTCTCTTTGAGGAGTATATATATATACATTTATATATGCAAATGTGTGTGTATGTATGTATGGAGGGGAAACCAGAAATCAAAGCATATAAATATTCACCTTCTAAATAAATCTGTCACTTTCCCCAGAGGATATGAAGTGTATTAATTTAGAGGAATAGCTTGTTGCATCTCACTTCTATCCAGGTGACCTCTCCACTGCAGAACCTGATCTCCATGGTCTGTAGTACAACAGTAAATAAGGAAGCATTTGTCTCAGTTAGTAAATGACAGGAGGAAAATGTATTTGTTCTTGTACACCAAGGAGTGATCTATTGTTTGTAAGCAGATTGTAACTGAAGAGCTGTAGAACAGCATTTCTGGCTACGTGCTTCACTTAATCATGGCACAGAGCAGACCCTGAGGCCCTGTGCAAATTTTAGCACCCATGAAAAGTAAACAGTAAGCAATTGTAAATTAACAGGTCTTCTCAGGGATTAAAAAGACAGGCTCATTATTCTGCTTTTCATTGTGCTAAGAGGGCCAGTTTCCAGCAAGAATTCTAATTAAAAAAATTATAGCTCTATCTGAGGCAGTTTGCTACCAGTTGCAATACCTGATATTATGTTAGGTATGCTCCAAATGTTAGGGAGCATCATCCAGACCTCACAATGAGCTCCAAGGGTCCTACCATTAATTTCTTGCACTTGAGTCAAGAGCACTGATCTACCTAGTATAAAATATAAAGCAGGTGGGGCATAGAAAAGGAGGGGAAGGTTTCCTATATGTTTGACATACTACACACTTCAGAAAATGTATTGAACATCTGTCAACAATATATGTGGCAATATAAAAGCCTGGGTTTTGAAATATTTCAAAATTGGCCACTTTCTGTGTTACATTCACTATAGTATGTACTTGTATGTTTGACACAACAATCCAAATGTGTTCTCCTATATTCAAATAATAATGAGTGAGCTTAATCACAAGGAAAGCAACATTTTCCATGCTAGCTATGCTAATGAATAAAATATATGGCATTCCTGTATTGTTTTCTATTATTATTTGCTTTTTGCAGTTTAACCAGCAAGCAGACATCTTTCTTACTGATCTTGGTGTGCGTGTGTGTTTACAGCTAAGGTTTCTGGGCTGTTTAATAGCTGTTTAGTGACCAATCTTGAAGGAGCTAGAATATTGCTCTGGTTCACAACGGGCAGGTGTCTATGCTAACAACTCTGTAACAGGAATTCAATCACTTGCCTGGCTTGTGAAATACTGTTTTCACTCGAGCTACTATATTTTAAGGGTGTAAGACAGGGCTTGTTCTGCATTAGCAAGTGGTATGAACCATCGAGTAAAACAATCGCTGCTGAGGATTCTGTGTTCACCCTGTGAATATTTCAAGGGGTTACTTTTAGGTAGCTCTAGTCTGGCCTTACAGACTGAATACTCATTAGAGGTCAAAGCACTTAAACCCTCCTGGAGAATATCTTCAAGTTAAGTGTCAGCCAAAAGGCATTTGGTGAACACGCTCCAAAGAAATATGGCAAAAATCACTCCACAATGTGAACTGAAACACAGTAAGTGGGAACAGTCTGGAGATACTCTTTAAAAACACAGTCCTGAAGCAAAATAAAACGTGAATGCAGATGAATTAAATGTCCCAAACGAGAATTATTTCCCTGGTGGTCTAAGGAGGAATAACATTAGTATTACTACCTTAAAAGTAGTCAGCTGCACTGAGTGATGGTCAGGGAAGTGAAGTGTCTGTACTGTTTGATTACTGAGAGCACTTCTGTTTTGACACTTAGTATTGCTTGTGTTTTCCGTTTTTGTGTGGACAAGGGGATGTTCCCAAAGATAAGGTGATGTATTAAATATGCCCCAGTTACAGTAAATTTAAGCAGGTTCATTTTTTTAATTATTGCTAGCTCAAAATAAATATTACAAGAACTTTTTCAGCTGGGTGGACACAATAGGAGGTAATGGCTCTTTGCAAAATTTATTCTAATGAAAGATGATGAGTTTCATTTAGGGTAGTGGAATTTGGTACAAGCGCTGGGGTCTCTGCCAGCACAATCTATCACAGGATCAGGACCCTCAACAATAAATGGTTTGTGTTCTTGGAACTAGTGTCTATAATGGGAATAACAAAAGGGGAGATAATAATTATGTATTGAAGAATTAATTGAATAGTGGAAAAAAATTAATCTCTGATGTAACTGCACTGATCTGACCAGCATGATTCTGCCTTTGTGTTAATTGAACACATGAAAAAAAAAAATCTCATTCTGCTATTATTATTAATGATTGTCTTGCAAGACCAGAACTCAATTTGTAAGTCTGGTTTGCTTCAGATAAATGTTTGAAGTCTAAGTTGGAAGCTTTCCCCAAACTTTTGTCTAAAATTCTGATTAGCAACCTCAGAATTAGCTTCCTTGCAAGATTTCAGCACTGCTGCTTAGCTTTGGGCAAGGCAGAAACAGTGCAAGAAGGTGACTTTGCTAAGCATTTTGTATCTGATTTCAGGTAAAATGTAATACAGGGAACTTGAAAAAAGTGTATTTTCGATAGCAATCTTGTAAATGTCTTCTAAGCATGTCCTATCATCTTTACTCCCACTGAACTGTGCCTGAGTCTATACAGTTTCTCATTTCTCTTTGATTACTCACAGAAACACGTTTCTTGAAATTTATACCTAATACTAAGAGAAACAGGCTTTAGGAACAACCTAGTCAAGCAATAGAGATTTGACATCTCTTTAATGTGTGCTAACATTAGGAATAACTGGCAGACATTTGACTTCTAGGGATATGGACAGCGAGAAAAAAAAAAGTCCTTTTTGAATTCACAAAGTTTTATTTTGGAGCTGGAGAGCCATTTAAGCTTGCTTGCTCTTTTCTTATTTTTGTTTGGAGTACCTCAGTGCTTTCCTACAGACTCATGCAGAGTTGCTGCTTTTCATCTTAGGCTGTCATCATTTGAGCCCTACTGACACACTTTTAAATGTATGGGCCTGAGGTGTTAATGCATTGCAGTCAGTCCTTTGGCAGAAAGAGAAGAATTAAAACACAAGCAGAAATTGGAGTATTGTTGCAGAGGATGGATGATGAGTGCTGAGGGCCACAGAAAGTTTCACTTGGAAAATCTTTGCAGAGGCTGTTAGGGGCTAGAGAAGTGAATGTTGCTGGCACCATCTCCCTGTGGTTTCTTTTAACATGTGCAGGTGAAAGTGCCGAGAAAATTATATATTACCTGTTGCTTAAACATATGAAATGAAAACAAAACCTTATTTCCTCCAGAACTCCACTGCCTATTGCTGGCTTTTGCTTTAATGGGATGGGCAAAAGAAAGCCTGACCAGCATGTTGTGTGTGAAGGTGGTAAGCTGGGGAGGCAGCTGCAGACTGCAAGTGCCTGGCAGTGAGGACAGACAAGCTCTGGAGGTGACAAATTAAAGTGTTTTAATCCAATTTATCCAGAAACCATCTGCTAAAGCAAGGTTGGCAAGGTCACATCTATTCACAGTGTCTCCATCTATGCCTGACCTAGAACTGAACCTCATGTTTCTAGGGGAAAAGTTAGAGAAGAGGAGTTGAGGAGGGGGAATGGTTCTGTGTTTGGAAACAGCGAGCACCAGTTGAAGGCAAGGTAAATTACCAGTTTCCTCAGCTATGTACAGTCATTAAAGATCTGTAATGGAAACTTTATCAGCTGTCAGTTCAGAATAACTGCAGTAAAATAGTCTTAATCTCCAGGGGATGTTCAAGGGAAACAAACAATAACCAGCACTCCTCTTTGAGCCTTCCCTATCACAAGGCTGGGAGTGGGAAGATGCTGTTAAATTCTTTCACTGCTGAACCAAGTCACTAAGAAACAGTGTGAATGACAACTGCACACTGGGAACATTGTCTTTGAAGCAGGCTCCACTTGCTCATACTACTCAATGTCAAATCCAGGTCTTCCACAGCCTTGCACACCTTACTAAAAATCTGGTGGCCATGTTTCCCAGCTTCTTGTATTATAATGTATAGGCATGTTTGAATTCAAGCTTTATTTGAAAAATCTTTCTCAGAAGAGTTGGGCTGAAACTTGGTATGCACATATTTGTATATCAGAGTAGTGAGTTTTTTGTTTTATTTTAATTTTATTTTATTTTAAATTTCCTTGACCGTTCTGGATTTCCTAATGTCTCTTTGCACTCTTCCTACTGGAAACAGTGGCATTCCTTAAACCACAGTATTATGGGCAGCTCGTCCTTCCATATGGGCAAGAGTCTTCAGCAATCAGGGAGTTAGAAGGAACTGCCAGAATATTTAAGAGAAAAAGATTGCTCTGGGCTAACTACAGGAAGGGGACCTCAATATTCTGCAAGCTGACAGAGGGATGGGATGCCCTGAGCATGTGAACTTTAGCTTTGAAGACATTGTTGAAACTAGTGGATATGAGCTTTAGTTAAATTGGCTTAGTTGAAGACATTTTCCCCTAATTCTACCCCTGGTAAGAGCTGCAGTTGTTATATGGGAGAGTAAACATATTGGATGTCTCACATCTCCACTGCCTGGACTGAAGACCAAGGACTTAGTGGGGAGCTACTCTTGACTTGAGCGGCTCACTAATGTAGCAACAGTCCCTGCCTTGTGTGGGAATACTTGAAGTGCAAGCTCAGCAATATATATATTTTGCTCAGTCCTCCATGTCTTTTTATTCCCTATAGACCAAGCTGTATGACATTCTCTAAACCCCACCTGCCAGCTCTTGCACCTGAGGAACCCCAGTTCCATGAGGGAATGCTCTTCTAGCAGCTCCGTGACCCTGGTAATATGGGGATTCTTGCGTGGGCATTTCTGCTTGTCAGTCTAGGAGATGGTGGTGCCTGGAGAAAGGGGCACATCTCCTGGGCTTATTAGAGCCCTCAGGAATTTTAAACCAGGCATTCACATAGAAAAACCTTGTATAAGTGCAAATTCAGAAATAGTCATGTAAGTAATTTACCTACCTGCTACTACACAGCCTGACAGGCACAGGATCTCAATGTATTTCAAACCTGAGTATGCTGCAGCGTGAACTACTCTCAGTCCTTCCTCCCAACCCTCAGCATGACCAGAATGGCTGTGCACGTGTCTTCCACATGTGAGACTGTTCTGTATAATGCTAAAATCAAATCGGAGCAAGCAGCAATGATATGCGTGTAGCAGCACCACATTAACATGATTTAAGCCATTATGCATGATCCATAAGCCCGCAGGCACATTATCCTCATTTAAAATTTCTGCCTACCTATTACAGTTACAAGGACTTCTCTAGAACACAAGCTCCTTAGGTTACATTTTGTCACTTTGTACAGTGTGTATTTACAGAAAGCACAGCATTTCAATTTTCTCTAAATATTTTGCTTCTCGTTTTAGTGCCTAAGGTCAGTCTGCCAAGGCATTTCCTCTGTGCCTCCATCTATCTGTGTGCATTTAACAAGCTGACTTGGAGAATTCCTAGCTATTTCAGGCTCAGCAGGTCAAGAAGCTGCCCTGAAAGACCAAATTCCTCTAACTCAGACATTTGTAGCTTCGTTTCTGTACTTGGCTCAACAGCTGTTCCTTGTTGGTTTTGCTCGAGGCTGGAAACAGGCTGAGTTGTGCAGGGTCAGTGCCCTGGAGAGAAATTAGGTGAATCCCAGCTCCTGCTTGTTGCAGGCAGGGTGTGGTGACAGCACAGCCTTGAGTAGTGATCATCCAGCCTCAAAACTGGAGAAGTCAAGCTTTTGCCATGGTACATGGTCTATAGATCAGGCATGTTGGAAAAAAAAATCATGTATTGTTGTAAATTGGAGGTAAAACTTAGGAGTTATTTCTTTCTGTATGTGAAACTCTTGAAGGGGTAGAGCATCACTGTTAGTACTTGGGATTTCCAGTGGGTTTTAGCCAGAATTTTGCCATCCATGGATGAGTGTTACTTTCCAACCTTATTCTCCATTTCAGTCTCCTGATACTATAAGCATTGGATGAAATACAAGTAGAGCATTTAATTACCATAGAAGGTGTGCTCTTATTTCCATGTATGAAACACTTTTCCACCACGACCTCTGTCTCACTGAGCTTCTCTACTTTCTATAATTAGGCTGTGAAGGTTTTTTTCAAGTTACTGAGTGTCATTGTAATGTGAACATCCTGAAGCCTTAGAATTAAGGGGAAATCATCTGTAAGAGGGCCTTCAGGCACAACTGCTACATACATCAATAACAGATATGTATTTTTACAAGCAATCTGGCCATTATAGGTTTATTACATGCCAACAACATATCAATGACTATAACTAAGTGTTTATAAGGCAATGAAAAGCCCCAGGATATTTGGGATTTGGCTTGGAGCCTTAGTTTGCCTCCTACCACAAAAAAAAAAAAAAAAAAAAAAAAAAAAAAAAAAGCAAGAAGAACGAGACAATTTTGTTTTATCCACTGACTGAGCACCAGAAGATGGTGGTGGTGCAGGAGAGCTGTTGCTACCTCTATGTTAGCAATTGTTTATGGTATATAGCAGTGTTATTAATTCATTGTGGCATTCATGAGGGTTTAACAGCACAGCAGTGCCAGTGTAGGATGCTATAAAAGATCTCCAGGGCCCTCTGAAAGAACAGGGGTAGGCAGCAGTGTTAGTGTTGTTAGGAAGGATAAAACAATTGTTCTTCCTTGGGTTTCTCAAGAGGACTCAAGCAGGGACACAGCCAGCCAGTAACAAATTTAAAAAGGCTTCTTTAAACACTCTATATATTCATGAGTTCATACAGTACAATGCAGTTAGGAAGTCTCATATGATCAATGCAATACGTGTGCAGATGGGGACAGTAAACGTACAGGAGAGCTGTGGAGAAAGATTAAATAAATGTTATCAATGTGAGTCCAGTGGTGATAATGGGAAATGAGACAAAAAAATATTACAAAACAATAGCGATGTGAAATTGTTCGGGGAGGAGAGTGATTTCAATGAAAACAGCACTAATTCAGAGAACTAATTATCAAATAAGTTTCACACCATCCAAAAAAGCAACCTGGAAGACATTAGTAACACACCCTGTGGTTTTGCTCAAGAAAGGGGATTAATGGCTCTGTAAAGGCAACAGCAGTAATGAATCTCCAGTCCTGAAACGGTAATGATCACCATGACACATATTTCAGAGAACAGCATTGTCAACCCTCCTATGACCATATCTTGCTTCATTTCTACAATTGCCTCGGAGAAAAAAAAAAAATTGAAATCTTCTTTGCAGCTCCACACATAGCTTTTCCCTGTCTGTGGCCAAATGAGGAAATTTTTAATGGATAGTTATGATGGATCCAAGCCCTCTTGTCATGGGAATGAGGTAATGCTGCCTTGCAGTCATAACATGAAGCAATATTTTGGAGCACAGACTGATCCTTTCTTAACAGGCACTGTGCAAAAATGCCCTGTCTCTGTTGAAGAATATTTCATAGATTGCAGGGTTTCCCCTTCTTCTCAGCATGTTAGGAGTCATTATAATAAGCTGGTTTTCGCTTGTCCATGGCTTGCAAGGCACTGGGTGATGCACAGAACAAGTGCGGAGGTGTTTGTAGGAGGTTTTTTTTATCTCCAATGCTGACAGCAGTGAAGAAGTGGGTGCTGCTGTGCCTTGGCTGTCCCTACCTCATGGGCTGAAATGAGCCTTCTGGGCTCTCCATCTCACTCTTTGACTGGTACTAAATTCACTTAAAATTTTGCTAAATATACCATTATGTGGGTGCCATTCATGATAAATGGAGACTGATTTAATCTGCTTTGAATTGCGTTTGCCTATGATTACCTGGACAGACATTGTTCATGCTGGTTTTCCCAGTCTGTTATTGACAGGCATCTCTGAATATACGAGTTTCCTCTCCAGTTTAATCTGTGTTTAAATTCTACAAATAAACTTTTCAGAGGTCTGGTTACTTACTGTTCTTGTTCCTGCTATTAAAGTGTGCTGCTCTTTCTTTTTTTTTTTTTTTTTCTATGTATTCCTATCCCCATTGATATCTACCTTCCTCAGTTTTTAAACCAACCTTTTAACCCCAAGCTGACTTGTGCGGTTGGAAACAGGCTCATGGGAGCAAAACAGAGTCACTGAATAGTTTAATCCACAATGAACCTTCCTGTAATATTTTTTGGGTGACTTTCCCAAAATGGGAAAACATTCTGGTTGAAAAAGGCCATGCTGTTTGTAGCTGTTGTAGTAGTGTAAGGATCTAGATAAGACATTTGTTAGACAAACTGATGCAGCTGAAGAACAGTAACACAAGTGTCAGACCAGAGAGCTAAGTATAATTTGATAACTCATCAGAGTTTTGTTAGAGAGATGAGTAATACCATCTCTGTGGGAAAATGTAGTTGGCAGAGTAGAGAGTGTTAGTAGAAGAAAAAGGTGAAGAGATAATTATCTCCTAGGAGAATGGCACAGAGCGAGAGGCACACGCAGTTTGGCAGCCTGGGAAGGTAGAGAGAATATGATGCACTGTAAAACCAATCCAACAACTGGTATTCTGGGGTTCTGGAAGCTATAGAAGACTGCAGTCTCTAAGGAAAATATGATCAGAAAAAGGTAAAACTCATGTTGTCCTGTTCCCTCCCTATAAAAAAAAAAAAAAAAAAGCTAAACAGGGCTTTTATCTAAAGAGGATGCTCTTCTTGGGAAGGAGATTGCATTTTTTAAAGCAGCACCTCAATTCTGTGAAAGGAATGGTTTGGACAGATGGAGAAAACCTTCTGCCTACTGTTCTACTCTGAAACTCACGTAGAAATTGCAAGCTGTAGTGGAAAGAGATCTTGTCTTGGCTTTAAAAAGCCATTCTTCTTGATCCCAAAATTATATCGGTCAGAAAAAGGGCAGAAAACTATGTTATACACCCACAGACTGTCCTCAGCTTAGCAGTGTTGCTTAATGACATTTTAAGCACTTGAAGCTCTATTATCCTGTGTGGAAGAACAGCTCTGTGCCTCAAATCTCAGTTTAGGACATGAGAAGTGGATTTAAGTCTTTCTTTTTCCAGGCTTCCTGTCTGGCTTTCAGATGGGATTCTTTCTTCTCCCATTTTAGCTGTCAGATCCAAGCTCTGAGGTGGGTGAGATGAATCTCTCTCTGGAGACCCTGATCTCTGGCTGTTGACAACAGGAGGAGCTTGGAGAGAAAAAAAAAATAATTCAAGCTGCTTTTTGGAGCTTTTATTTGGCTAGATAGATGAGAGCAAACCCAGCCTTCATCAATTGTCTGGATTTATTTTCTTTAATTCCTTTTTGTTCCTTAGAAGGAGGAAGTGCAATATAGGACTTCCTTATGGTAAAGAAATAAATACATTGAAGCTTACAGTATAGCAAGATACTATCCTAAACTGTGCACTGTATGTAACAGGAAGATGGATTTTTGTTTGTGGTGAGAGTGCTTCAGTTTTAAAATGATTTCTCTTCTTAATGAAGTATCTTAAATCCCTTTTGCTGCTCTTGCTGCTAGTTGCAAAAGCATGAAATCTTATACTGAAAATGATGCAGAAATCATCCCCCTTTCCCCCCTCTCTCTTAATTGTTATGTTCACATTTTAGATGAAGTGTCTGAGTGGAGGGTTTAATTTAGATTTAATAGGATAATTATTGCATGACAAATTAATGCCAAACAATTATTAAGTACATCTCTACTGAGGCTTCTGGAGTTTGTAATAGGATAGCTATCAGCTACCTGGTGGTTCAACTTCAAGGAGTCTGCTCCTAATAATCACAGCATTTATTTAACATTCAATTTAAATACTAATTTAGGTATAGTATTGTCAGAAAATTACTTAATTCTCCTGATGCTTAAAAGCTGGTAGTGCCAAATTTTTAGTGGGGAGCTTTTGGGTAGCCCTGAGGGAAGGAAATGGCAGTATTGCTGGTTTTATCACTGCTGCCTGGGCTACATCTTTGGAAACAATGATTAATACCCCAGGTCTTCACTTTGGTGTGCCAGATCATCTGCAGTCAACAGCATTATCCCCAGGGTAAAACTGATTGCACAGACTGTGGAATCAGGTCCTGGTTTACTAATTATGGCCTTTGTTTGACTAGGCATTAATTTGGGGTGCTGGGAGGTATTCTTAAAAGCAATACCGAACTGCTTTGGTATTGTTTGGAACTGTGAAAAATTAATTTAATACTGAGAGTCAGTTTCTTTCTGTGCTTGAATTTCAACTACTCCCTCTGAGCTTCCCAGTAGTGGCAGAACTGGACAGGATGTCCATGGCTGTGCTGGATTCTTGTGTCCCAGCACTCTGCTCTGGCTTATTTTATCTCCTACAGTTACTACAAACTAACAGTAGTAATGTCCTCTCCCTACTACTGAGGACAAGCAGACAAAGGCTGTTGTTCCTCTCATGGGCACAGCCCTCATTCTTCCTGGTGGGACGAAGTCTCTATTCACATAGGGTGAACCAACTGAGTCATCCTGGAAAGGTCATAACTGCCTTGACGTGCCTACTACAGGTGTTTACAGCAGATTAAAAACTGGTTACTCACAGTAATGTCTTAAAAAACTACTGCCAGAGTAGATGAGGCTGGTGGAGGCTGCAGAAATGGCAGGTATTTGCTGCTAGCCTCATTTTGTGCTTGATCTATAGTGTACCATAAGTTCTTGGCCTTCTAAACATACAGCAAAGCTCTTCATTTGTGGGTTGAGGACTTTTTTTGCCTTTTCCCAAAGGGCTGGGACAGAGTAGATGACAGGAAGCTTAGCAGCAGTCTACTTAGTGAAAGCGGCTGCCAGCTTGTCATTACATTTTGGTTAGTGTTCTTTAAGACAGTTAAAAGAAAATAAAATAAAAAATCCTGGGCTGCTATTTATTTATTTATAATGGCCTTGCATTAGTAAAGGAATAAATAACATGCCTTCCCGTGGGCTGAGAAACAGAATTTATTGCAAGGCATGCATTGTGAATAAAAGTAGAAGACAAAACCAGACCAAAAGTACCTCTCCGCCTGTGAAGTAAAATTAATATATGGCTCTGTATATCTTTGCATGTGTATGTGTGCTAGTGATTTGCAAGGAACTGAAACAAAAGGTTGCCATGAGGACTTCCTTTCCCTGCCTGCTGCTACTGGCTGTTAAAGCAGCTTCATTCAAAAATGGCAAGACAGCATCTCCTCTCCCTGTCACAAGGTGAGGCTTGTCCCATTTTGGAAGGCAGCCAGCTGCTAACATAATACTTGATGCTGATCAGAAATCCAGAATATCTGATAGATACATAGATACACCCTGACAGAAGCTTTAAATCTTGCTTTTTGGGGTAGGGGGCAGTGTTTGTCTTCCCCAGGGCTCCTTCTCATACCTGTAGGACATGAACTAGGTTTGAACTTGGCTCTTTGCAGGTTAATCTGTCCCTATAAAGATGCCTTTTCAGTTCTCATTATTTACGAGTCAAGGTTGTTCTTCCCCTCCTCCTTTCTCCCCACCCCTCTCCCAGGCTTCAAATCTTATTGCTGTGCCATCTAGTTTAATTTAACCCACAGCAATTAATGCCCTTGACTGGCAGTGTTTAAACAGCAAACAATTTCATCCAGTAAATGGCAGTTTGCTGCCTGGAATACGAACAAATCTTTAACAATTACATCAGACTGTATTTCCCCATGGCAGCTGTAATTAAAACACCTGCTATATTTTGATGCTATATGTAGGAAAATCTACCTGTGACATAAACATCATTCATGTAACCACTTAAGGAATTGCCAGAATTGGATTATCCATTTTCTGATGCTTGACTTGATGTTCCTGTGGCTGATTTTGCCTCTTCAACACAGTGCAGTTGTGGTGATGGAGTTTCACTCCTCACCTCTCAGGGCTACAATTTTTTTGTGGGTCGTGGCTGCAAGGGACAGGCAATGTGGCAAGTGCTGCAGACTGCCCCTATTTTGAGCATCCCCCCCTACATGAAAGTTGTACACAAGCTACTCTTTTCCTTGCTGCTTTGGTCCCTGCCCTGAGAGGATGAGGAGGAGAAAGATCAGTATTAGCTTTCAGTCACTGGTTTCTCAGCAGAGGTTCCCAGTCCAGGAGGTCAGAGCAGTGCTGCTGTGTAGGGTTTTTGTTCTGTGTACCTGTCTGAGGTGGTGCTGGGTTGTGCTCACTAGAACCACAGCAATTATCATATTGTATCAATCTGCACAAACCACAGCCTGCTTTGAACTTGCATTTCCATTTATCTTATTGTACCTGCAGCTCCCAAGACTTTTCCCTCTGGGAACTTCTAGGAATGAATCTTTAAAATCTCATAGCACTTCACTTTCAAATGTTAATCTTCCAGAAAAAGCAAAGAGTGGGAAAAGGCTAATTTAGAAGAATGAGGCCCCAGCTGCTTCTGCAAGATGAAGAGACTGAGGGGGCCTTACAGAAGGTGCTGCTCAGAGGAAAACTGTCAGAAGAGCCAGTAGTGTTTCCTGTTGTCTCTCAGTGCACAGGATCTGAGTCCCAAGATGGTAAATGCATTGAAGAATACTAATTACCAGCCCCAAGCAAATGAGCCTATTTAGTATGAGGCTGTGCTTTCCTCTGAGAAAGCTCTTGAGAAATGCTGATGCCTTCAGAAGCTTGATTTCAATGAAAAGTCAAGGCTGAAGCTATCAGAGAGAGGTTTCCTGAAGTTCATGCATAGGGGATTTTAGGACATGGAGTCTCCATTATCCAGATTAACAGTTAACATTTTCCTTCATCAGATTAAAATATATAGGCTTATTTATTATTTATTATCTTCCTTGTCTGATATTTCAACTTCTGTTATGTCTCATAAGCACAGCATAGCCTCCCAGGGGGCTTTCATCATGGGAGCAGATGATACCCCTATTGCTGTAGATAGGAACACGGGTGAATAATCTTTCATAAACCTGTCTTTCAGGATGGTGACACTATAGCTGAAATCTCCGGGTGGTTTCCTCTACAGAAAAAGGTGTATTTTCTATCCTTTGTTACCACCTTTTAATACTTCTTGAAACAGAGTAAACATAAAAGGAAAATGTTTTAACACTGCAGAAAATCTTTAGCATATTTTTGAACTGATCGTCTGTAATCGGAACACAGCTTTTACTTTATTTAAGAAATGCACAGATGAAGTAAAGCTTCTGTTTTGAAGTCATACCATGTGTTTTTGTAGCATGTTCAAAATACAAGGCCGTGCTGCAGAATTGAAAAAAATTACCAATGTCTCGTCAATGGAAGTTTGCTTTAAAAATATTTAGGATACCCTTTCTGTGACACATATGGCCAAACATATTTTTACAC
The DNA here is from genome assembly GCA_038090715.1 of Florisuga fusca. Classification (NCBI taxonomy): domain Eukaryota; kingdom Metazoa; phylum Chordata; class Aves; order Apodiformes; family Trochilidae; genus Florisuga; species Florisuga fusca. The sequence goes on from JAAWXA010000009.1 coordinate 241,265, forward strand.
TCCTTTTCTCACTCCCTGGGCAGGCATGTCTTCACAGAAATCTAGACTGACCCCCACACACCTATAAAAATGACTGGAAAGCTATTTCCCTTCAGGCACTGAATAGCCAGTAAGTTGCAGGGTCTTGTGTGCTGCTGTTTATTTCTTGACAAACTGTCATATTCAGATTGCTAATTTTTATTTATTTTTTTTTAAAATCTACGTGGTACAAACACATTGCATTCTTAAAAGTCATTTTAAAATTGTAAATTTGAAGCAGCTAAATTTCTGCTGGAAGGGTTACATACCATTATGGGAGCTCCTCTCCTGGTGAAAATTTCCTAAGCTATTTCAAAATTCAAAATTCATAATTCAAAAGCTAGAGGGGTCAAACCTGGCTAATCCTTTACTTTACTGTGTGCTCACAAGGAAAGAAGAAGTGGTGGTAAACTCTACAACACATATTGCTCTGAAAAGCAGATAAAAAAAGCATGCATGGGAGTACAGATGGGGATTTGGAAAATGAACTTTTGGTGCTTAGCCTCATTTTTATGTGGTTATAAATAATTAACACCGCGGAACAGTGACAACACTGTGAAAGCCAGTCAAAAGCATTTTCTTTTCCAAAAGGTCAGGTGGACTGAAAAATAAAAAGGGAGAAAAATGTCATTAAGGCAACACACATCCAGGTTCTTAGAAACAGATTGTTGAGAAAGGGGCAATTTTTGCTATAGCATTTCCAGCAGCTTTGCTTAAATTGGGATGTATGCTTGAATTCCAGGCAAACCACCACAGATCTGCACATTTAACAGTGAAGCATCTTGCTTCAGGGTTTTCCTGGGTAGGGACAGGGTTTGGGCCATGTGTGTTTGCCTGGGTGGGGGTTCAGGGGCTGAGCACAACAGCTGTGCTTTGTTTCTGCCTCTGTCCACTTCTCAGCTTTTCATGGCCCAGCCTGGCTCTGCAGAGATGCAATGTACCACCACTGCTATGCCATGGCAGGAAACCACCCTTTTGCCAACCCTAAAAGCTTCTGAACTTTGGAACCTGGCAGCACATACTTGGTCACAGCGCCAGAAGCTCAACAGCTTAATGCCTTTCTGCATAGCTGAACACCATCATTCCTGTCCTAATTATGACCTGGTCATTGTACAGAGAAAGAAAGCACAGTCAGGCACAGTCCAGTTGTAATCCCTCAGCTGCTACCCAGACGAGCTGTGCTTGCACTGCCTGGTGTTGCCAGGCTCGGGTGGGCAGGCAAAAGCTGGGGAAAATTATCAATCTCTATGCACCCTACAGAAAGATATTCCATGTTTAAATCCTTCCATGGATCACATGGCTCACTCAAAATGGATCTGACCCAACATATTTGAAAAGCAGATGGGCCAATGTTTTGGTATTCTGCTCTTCTGTAACCCATGGGTTTATAGGCTCCAGTGATACAGCACGGGCATCAGCCACCCTGTGGGTCTCAGTGTGCTGGTGCAAGAAATATGCAGCACAGTACCAGAGATTTCAGGGCAAGATCATCAGCACCTCATACCTGGGTATAGTCACTGGAGGACAACTTAAATGGTGACCTCCATAGCAGTGCTGATATTTGCAGGCTTTTACTCACTCCTCAGAGTGAGTGAACATAAAGCCTTTTAAGAAAAGTGGAACGGGGTATGATTTTTGTCCCTGAGAATATCACATATTTTCTTTGTGAGCATGAGCATTTCTACCCTCCAGAAAGTATTTCCTCTCTCCCAAACTCCTTCAGCTCACTTGATAGTAGGTGAAATGGGTTAAGGGTCCTAAATTTCTCTGACAGTAAAAATAAAGCCTGAATAATTTATGCAGCTCCACCCCAAGTTAAGAGGCAAACAGCAGCCACTGAGTTCCTTGAAATACTACCTCAGCTCTGGGTGTTAGGTTTATTTTATTCAAGAAACATAGGAAGAGAAAAGGCAGCATATGAGCAAGCATACCTGAAGTCTCTTCTGATCAAAGTTGACATGAGCTGAAATAATAATGAATTCCAGCACCTGTGTTAGATGCATTAGTCCTGTGTGTGTTGTGCAAACACACCAAACTCCTGCTAAAGCACTTCAGTCTGTGTTTCTGTACCAGAAGAATCAGAACTTCTGTTGTACCTTGCAAATTACTCCCCAGTGTGATCTTAAATATTCATCTGTTTTGAGTTATTAATCATCTGGAAGGCAAGAAATCTATTTAGGCCATGCAGTAGAGTGGGGACTCTCTTCTGTCATCTTTGACAGAGGTGGGATGACATATCTTGGAGTGATGGCAATGGGCCTAAAACAATCACCTCACATTGTTATCTCCCTTGCACCCTTCTGCCTGTTGTCTGGGATGGAACAGAGAGGGGCAGAAAGAGGGCCAGAGTCTGCAGGTAAGGGCATGTTTCACATTTTGCTTCTGAGGTGCAGGCATTGCCAGGACTGTAGCGAGGTGAACTCCAGAAGCCCCTGTGTGAGCCTTCCTTCCCCTTCCCACTGCTGCAGGGATTTACAAGGCAGAGTCATGTCAGACATGGGATATGCTCACATCATATTCTCCACACAGCACTCCAGGAACTCTTAAAGATTAAAAATGTAGCAAACCATAAATATTTGAAATCCCCTGGAGCTGGCATATGTACTGTCTTTAAGCAGACCTTTTTGATCTGGTATCTGTTTTTTCTGTAATAGCAACACGCCTCTCACAAGGTTCTATTTTCTTTCCTTTGTTTTTGTATTCCCTTTTCCTTCTTTAGCAAGAGAAAGTTTCATGTTGCTCTGGCACAGCAGCAACAAGGGCATCACAAATCCCACTGCCCACCTGCACAGACAGGAGGGGAGACGGCAGCTTCTCCTCACCCCCTTGCCACCTCTTTCTGCTTTTCTTCTTGTCTGGGTTATACTCCATTGTGTGGTGATCTGATGGCATGAAGGACTGCTCACCCTCTGTATCTGACCAGGAACAGGTTTAAAATGAGGTGGCTTCTCTTTGTTAAGCATTCAGGAGGTGGTGGATAGCATGTGTTATCTGCTGTGCAAGATAAGGACTGCACTCTGCTATGCTGATCTGAGGCTGCAGCTCCTGGGCTAGTCTGCTCCTGGCTCCTACTGAAGGATGTCAGAATATCTTCCCCTGCACAGTGTTTTACCCAAGGGCTAAAACCCTGGTGGGGTGGGAGAGGCAGAGATTACCTCTGGCATTCATTGGATTAATGGAGACCAACAGTGCACACTACAGTGTTACTGTTTGGTCTTAGGTTGTTCTGGAAGAGTCTGGAAAGACTGGCAAATATTTCACTGCAGGGTGGACAGATATTTACTTGAATTTTCTCTGACTAACACTAGGTATGTGATCAGGTGTCTCCTATGTTCTGTGCATCTGCTCTGATAAGCACTCTCCTGTCTGTCAAAGAGAAGAGCCGGGAACAGCACCAAAGGAAGTTCCCACTTGCATCCAAATGAGTGTTGCCTGGGGGAAGGAAGAACATATTCCCTTGACTTATAACAAGAGTGAAGAAGCAAAGCAGTTTTGCAGTGAATACCAGTTTTATTAGTGCAGGATTTCTCCAGTTACCCTGTATGACTATATCCAACGTTACCCCAGGGTGTCCCAGTGTTGTCCTGCTGTGGTGGTTATTGTAGACGCAACCAGGTGGACACAATCAGGTGTTGCCAGTTAGGAGGAGGAAGGCATCAGCTCCTCTTCAGCCCACCTGTGCCCAGTTAGGGCTGGGCCCCATCTCTAGAGCTTTATTGGTCTCCCAGTTCTGCTCATGCGCAGTTGGGCCCAGCCCTAATGGGGCACAGGTGGGCTTAACAGGAGCTGATGCCTTCCTCCTCCTGACTGGCAACACCTGGTTGTGGTCACCTGGTTGCCTCTACAGGTTCTCCCTTGGAAACCGAACTCTGCAGACTTTGCTCTGTGAGGTGTCTCTCTGGAGTTGGGGATAGCCAGCTGTAGTAATCTTCATTAGCACTCATTAGCCTCGGATACTGCTCACCCTGTAGGGGGAGACAGTGGTTTTCCATGTAAAATATCTTAGATGTTCAAAACCAGGTAGTATCTCGCCCTCTTTTCACTACAGTTAAGCTGAAACGCAATTATGTTCTTCCTGAGTCCAGGGAATAAACAGATAATAGCAAGCACTGACTTTCTCTTGATGAACTTCTTTTCCAAGTAATTTTTTTGGAAGGATTTCCCCACCCACCTTTGCTTTGGTGATGCTGCAGATAGACCTCTTCAGGGCATAATTCAGGGCACTTCATAGTTGGGTGCTTTTTCAGCCTATTGCTATTCTCAGCCTGCTTTCCCAAGAAGCTAGGAATTCATAATTGTGTGCTCCTTCACCTTTGGTGTGTCAGTCCCTCGGTCTTCCTCTAATGCTCTCTGAATTAACTGACTAATTTCAGCCATTCTGGACTGAAGAAATTGTGTTCTTTTGAGTAGAAGGGGGAAAAAAAGTGAGATTCACACATTTCTGCTAGATGACGATTGCTGTGGGCTTTACCAGTCCTGCATTGGTCAAGATGGGGCTGCTCAGCACATGGACAGAACTGATAGAGCTGCAACAGAGACTTTTTCCTTTCCTTATACAAGTGACAAGGAAAGGAAATGGTGGGGGAAGACTTCAGGGCTGAGATGGTATTGTGTGAGGGGCAGTCATGATGAAGCCAGCAGAGACAGAGAACACTGATCTACTGGAGGAGGACTTTTACATTTTTCTAAGCTCAGCTGTACTGCTGAGGGTAGAAAGGATTTTTGCCATTAAAATATGTCCTAGGGACATTGTTCAATCTCACATGAGGCACCAAAGACAGAAGAGGTATTCATCATTTAACTTTGTCTTGGAATAACTTAGCCAGGATAAAGACTTCCATTTCTCATCACCAGCTCAGCTCCCTCAGAGTCTAATCTAAATTGCATCTCCTGTAATTCCCAAGCTTTCCTCACAGACTTCTATTGAGAAGATCTTCAAATGCCTCCTGTTTAGCCATGTAAAGCCCTGCACTTTACTTGCATTGCTAGCAGCAATAGCTCCCATCTGCAGACCAGCAAATTGCATTGACCCACACACCAATGAGAAATGAATTCCCTTTCTTGTCTCCCCTTAGAAAGCTAGAGATGTGCCTTCGACTATGTCCTCTGTTTGACTTGCACTTTTTTTCACCTTCTAATAGCTTTGTAATCAAGATCTAATTTCAGCTTGGGGCTTATTTGAGGTTGCAGACCTGTTTGAGAATGTGGAGAAGTTGTGTGGGACAAGTGATGCTGTTTCTTCGGCCTTTTGAAGTACTGCTAATAGAAGAGCTGCCCGAGTCCATCGCACACAGGGAGTTAATTGAAAACCTGGCTTCTGCTCTCAGCCATTATGACAGGCTGAATAGCATGTCATTCAGGCAGAGCATCCTGAGCCCTCCCCTGCTGCTTCTTACCCCCCTCAGTTTGGATTCCAAGATAGCAATTGGAGGGAAGACAACATTTTCATGTCTCTGGGCCACAAATACAATATTCATTTTGCATAGATTTATTATGTGTCTGGAAAAAGTATGGCTCCTATACTCATTGCCTAACAAAGCTGGCCAGGACTGATGGTGCCTCCCTGTACTGTGCACTGGTGATAGTCACTGGGAGCCCTATTGCCAGATGTACTGGCAGAAAACCAACCACTCTCTAAGTGGCCAAATGCTCTGCCTTGCACGCTGCATTGCAGCCTGTTGATGTTGAGTAACCACAAGATGTTCTGCTGTAAGAGCATCAGCTGCCATGGTGTCCCAGGTGACCAGGAGCTGCCCGAATCAGGACATTGAAATTCTATATTGTGGTTCATAACAATGAACTTTATTGATCCTGCCTACACCAAGGACCTGATCCGGCAAAGCATCTGCAGGGCTCTGAGGCAGAGAGTCTGCACTTTCTCTGCTCCAATTTGAAATGAAAAGTACATTCTGAAATCTCAGTTATTTGTGTTGAAGGGGAATTGCATTTTCTTTGGGGTGCCAATTGCAGCAACATCATGGCTGCATGATTCAGCATTGATGTGTACTAAGGGAGGGCACTCAAGCCAGGCAGACCAGCTCCACGCTGGAATCACTGAGGAGTGCCTGCAGAATCTGCTGCAATGTTTCAGTGGAAGGGAGGTGAGAATGAGGAAGGAGCCAGCTTCCCACTGGTGGGGGAGAGCACTCGGCTATGGGTGATCATTTCTGGCCTAGAGGGACATGTGGATTGTGGCACTGCATGACTGTCCCACTTCAACTAGATTGCTAGTTGTATCCAACAAACATGATTTGTGCCAGGCTTGGAGCATGATAGAGTTGAAAATGGGACTGGCAGTGCCCTGGACCTATTCTCCACCTCCATATGAAGCAGTGTGGGTCATCAGATACACACGCTACCACCCCCACCCCCATTAATTTATGATCATTTTGCAGCCCATTTTGTTGTGGATCATTTTGGAGCACATGGCAAGCCAGGAATCTTTCCTGTAAGTGTGAGAAAACACTCAATTATGTCTGTGTGGGATACTTATGAGGCCACACGTATCATTTGGATGTTACTTCAGTGGATGTTCTAATTAGGCTGAATCTGTCTGGGAACCTTGTGCTGAGACATTCCTGTCACTGTGAGTTAGTGTCTCTGCCACTAACCAGAGCTGGGAAAGGAAGAAATACACTGTTCAGAAAACTTGTTCATCTTAGGAAAGGAGTATTTGACAACACCCAAGTGATGAGGGGAGTGGGCAGACACATCTAAACCTTCCTGTTTGGTGGTAGAGCCCAACCTCATTCATTATTGAGCAAGTAGCTTTGCTCTGGTATTAACTGCAGAAGTGGATGTTCTTCGGTGATCTGTAATCTGAAGTGTCACAGGACACAGTGTCATCCATAACATCAACAAGTGCATTTTGCCCTGCTTTTATCCCAGGCTGCATTTTTAATTGCTCTTGTGTTTTATGGGATTCTGTGGGTTGTGCTTGGACTGTTCCACGTGTAGGTTTTTGAGCTCTAATTTGAAGCTGTCACCTTCCCTGGCTCCTATTCCACTTGTTGTCACACCTGCTTTGATGTATTAAGCCATCACTTTTTGTGTGCGTGCTTTTTAATCCTTTTAATTCCTTTGACTGCTGGATGTTGAAAGACAAAAGGAATAAATAACTAGAAAAAAGACTGAAATGTGTGTTCCAGGTGAATTTTCCTCCTCCTGAAGTTGAGGTTGTTTTGCTTTTACTCACAGAATTACTCCAGTTCACTTAGTTGTCTTTTCCAGATGGGACATGCACGAAAGGTGAGATTGTTTTCAGTTAGGTTCTGCAGTTAGATTTTTTTTCTTGCCTTTAAGCTTTTTAAAGTTACTTGGTAATTAAAAAAAAATATTCAAACCACTCCTCAAAAAATCAAATCAGGGTTTTTGCTCTCACATCCAGGGTAAAGGTTTTTTTCCTATGGGGAAGGGAACCATTCTGGGCAGCTATTGCTTTGTATACTGACTAGACACTGTCTCATCCAAATGTCAGACACATTCAAGAACCAACATCATTTTAGTCAGTCACCTCTGCTTCCTCTTCCCTCTCTATCACATCCCTACTAGGTCCCTGTGATCCCTTAGCTTCCCTGACTCCCTTCCTCTATGCTCCTTCCTCTTCAAAATCCTTCATCACCTGCTCAACCCTCTCTGACTCTTGCTGCTCATCCATTCATATCATCATGCATCTTTTTCTAAGTCAGGCATACTTGTCCCTGTGTGCCACCGTCAAAGCAGAAGACTATGAGGCATGTGAAACAAGACCATGAAGATATTTGGGCTGTTCATGCTGACTTCATTAGGCTTATTGTCCTCCTGATCCTTTGTGCAAGGCTGTCTCTGATTTCCCTGGGCCCTCTCTGATAACTGCTCAGCCAGGAAAGCAAAAGAGTCTCCTGTCTTCTGTCTTTCCCACTGCCCTCCATAGCTCTCCAGACTGATGGCATGGAGGGACTCCAGCAGGGAGGTGTCCATGCTCTGCCACTTGTGCTCATAAATATTTACAAAAACCTTCTGGCTACCCCAGTCTGGAATAGCACAGCATCATCAAAATGAGTCTGTGAAGTAGAATACTGACTGAGGGGTCTGGAAGCAGTATAGGCTCAGAAAGAAGATGAACTAAATGTAACCTTCACTTCCCAGGGGTCCTGTTAATTAATCAGTTAGATTTACTGTTTGCAGTTAAGAATCTGAAGTCGATAATCATTAGATTGATAATGAAGTACTCATTGCCCATGTGTAGCTTGGGCTGGTTTTGCCTCTTTTTGCATTGGCAAAGCCCTGGCTACCCTCATGTTGATGTACACTGCTGCAGCTCCCTGCTTTTCTGTCCTGAAAATAGAAAAGGATTCTTTTTTATGCTTTCCAATGTGTGAACATTTCTAATTTCTTTGCCTGCTCCTGGGGCCTTAGCTTTGTTAAGTTTTGGAAATGAAGCTGTTCCTTTTGAAAAAGCTTTACAAAAAAAAAAAAAAAACATCATTCAAGCAATCATCACAGAGCAGCCAAAGTCCTGTAACTTCAGAGTAACTGTTTCCTTGTTCATTTTTTCCATGTAGTGACACTGCCTCCCCTGCTCACCTCGCACACTTTCTTCAGCAGACATAGTCAAGTGGGAGCTCCAAAATTCAAATTGAGTTGGAAATGGTCCTTTGTTCATTTTGAAGAAAGGTATAAAAGGCCAAGCTGTGAAATTTTAAGACTGGCTTTTTAGTACTCTAGGAATGTGTTTGTTACCTTATGTCTTAATCTCTCTCTTGCTTTACTTAGTGTCAATCTATAAAAAGGATCACACAATGTCACAGCAGTAAGATAGAAGAGGGAATCAATGTTCTGTCCTGTCCTGTGCTTTGAGATGGTTTTCAGACCATCACTTGAAGAGGAAGGGTTGTAATCCAAGACCCCAAGGGGCTCAGGGGTCACCTGGTATAGGAGATGCTTCCAGCTCCTCCTAGGAGAAGCAGTGACCTCCTACTTTTGCATGGAACTTTCCTGCATTGGTTTGCAATGAATACTGGGCTCAGCAGCACCTTTAAGACACTGGCAGAGCAGGGTATTTCCTTGTGGAGCAACATCTTTGAGCTGTGCTGGGATCTGATTTCAAACTGGGCCATAAGTCAGCACCTCCTGCTACTGGGCATTTATGAACAGCTGCAACATCAGCTCCAAACATCTCCAATGCAAAAATCAGACTGGTCCCTGCACACCTCCCAGACTGAATCATTCTGTCCTCTTTTTCTTTCATAAAAATTCCAAGGACATGTTAGGTGTGACTACTCTGTAACAAGGCACATAACAACAGATGCAGCCTAGCTGTGGAGCACTGTTTGGTGTGGTGCTGGCAGAAAAAAAAGGGACTTGTACCTCAGCCCACCAGCTTAAAATTACTTTGAATCCTACCTTATAACTGTGCTGTGCACGAATGATGGCAGTCATGAAATATCATAACCTTTAGACCTTTAGAGAAATAGAACATCAGATCTTTCATTAAAGAGGCATGACGGGTCCTGCTAGGAGAAGGAAAGAATTATCAACAAGGGAGGACAGACAAAAACCCTTACTGGAATATTGTATCAAGAGCAGGAAACATACATACATAAGCTAGAAGTTCTCCTAATAAAAGTTAATTTATTTCTCAACAATTGACCCAGCAATGCAAAACATCTCCTAGAAGAGGAAGGGATGGCCATTTCCTGCAGAATTCAGAAGGAGTTTGCTTTATTTCTGCAGGGCTGGGCCATGAAACAAGGAATGGCACTGTGAATGATGTCTGTCTTGCTTCTCTGACATAGCACTCCACCAATTTTCCATGTAAGAACTTCTGCAGCCTTTGGTCTATATGGCACATGGGGAAAACAGGAATGTGCCTTGTGCAAAGCATCTGAGCAATTTCCATTTGCCACTGGAAAGGTGACAAATACTTTTCTGTAGAGCAGTTCATTAGGTGGAAGAGTAATAATTGCAGGTTCCACCCCAAAAGTAATTTCTTTCAATGCCACATATATCCTCTTACCCCATCTTGTCACAGCACTGCCATGTGCACTTGGCATAGCAAATATTAGGGTTCTATCCAGTTAAAACTGAAGTTCTTTCAGGTGAGACTGCACTCTAGTCTTCCATTCTTACAGTCCTGTTTCTGCAGAAATATCCTTACCAGCCCCCAATACACCCTGGTGTAATTAAAAAAAAAAAAAAAGGTGTTACCCAATACACCCTCAGTGTACTCACTGAGAATCAGTATTAGTCATCTAAATTCACACACACTCACTCAAAAACTTTTTCTCCAGTTTATTTTCAATTTGAGCTAGGATCCTTCTCAGGTACAACCCAGAATGCCTGCTAGGTGAGCCAATCTCCCTGATTCCTGTAGTAGTTTCATTTTTCTCATGCTGGTAGTTTTCTTCAAGGCAAGAGGTACAATTAATGCATGGGATCAGCCTTTTTCCTTTCAAGGGAGTCAGTAGCCTGGATGTCAGGCATGGAGAGCTGCCCCTGCATGGTTCTTTAGGCTCTTCTATAGACTCTGAGATTAAAAACTTAATGTTTTGGGTTTGTGTAGTGATGATTTATTAGGCAAATGACATCTTTGCTATTAGAAAGAGTTGTTGCACTGTTTAGTAAAGACATAAACATTTTTAATTAATAAAGTGTTCTTAAAAATGCATTATTTTTTGGTTTGAATAGTAATGACAAAACAATTTCTCTTATTTAATGAACCATTTTAAAACATTTTTGACAGAGAGAGAAACAGACTGTTCCCTTTGGCATTTTTTCTCTCCTCCTGTTGATACTCAATTGCAGATGAAAACAAATGGAACAGTATGAAACAGTGTAAGACTAGGGCTGTAGAGCCCTTTCCAGAATTTAAGCCATGAAGTGGATTTCAGCCCCCCTCAGTTTCAGCTGCTGTTGACTCTTCATGTGTCTGAGGAATGCACGAGTACATCCCAGGCCAGGCTCCATCAAAATGTATTCCTGAAGAAATAAAAAGAGTTGCTATTGTTGAAATGTCAGCTCTTGGTAACCTCAGTTTGTTCAGGGAACAAAATGATCTCTCAGTACAAATCTGGCCAGATAGTCTCTGAAGAAATCCCTCCATGAGACTATTTAAAGGTTATCCGCAATTTGGCTGGAAAATAGAGTCAAAGCTGTTAACATGACTCTGTCATTATACGATCCCAGAAAGTTCAATGTGTTTTTGAGTTGTCAAGTGGGGAGATTTTGGCCTGCTTAGAGCGATGGCCAATACTCCTGAGGATTCATGCCAGAATTTAGAAAGGTATTGATCACGATGAGTAAGAGGAAAAGAATAAAAACACAACATTGAAGCATCCTGAAAATCAAAGATCAAGCATCAACATAGAAACAAAACTTACCAAAGACCTTTTCTGACACTAAGAATATATTAATTAGTGTATGGTAATTCTGTCAAGTGTTCCTTCACAGTGGGGAGGAAAAGGTTAGATTGTAGCTGAACTTGGACTTGTTATTGGACTTACATGTCTTGGTTTTGACAAAATATGAGTATGTGAAGTGGAATAAAGATGATCCAGTAAAATGGGGGAAATGTGGCTTTTCTTCATGCTTGCAAAATAGCTAGCAACCCATCAGCCCCAGCAGAGTGTTCAGATATGTACAAGGGAGCAACAGGGACTGTTTCCCTGCCTGGACACCTGAGAGGATGTTTTGCTCAGATCTATCTTATCAATCTTTCCTTCTCATCTTCTGCATGATGGGTTTGCTCAGCCTGGTCATGTGTGGGATGGGTCATCTCAGGCAAAGATAAAGGAGAAGACTGGGCAGAAAATGAGAAGAGGATGAAGTGTGTGAGTGGGGGAGGGCAAGGCAGAGCAGACCCACATGTGTGAGCCTGGGATATTCTTGCTTTTCCACAGTGGCTGGGTAATGAGTGAACAGACCTTTGAAAGAGAGTTTATAGAAAAGACAGATCCCAAGTCTTCTCAGAGGTGCACAACAAATGGACAGGAACCAGTGGCCATGAGTTGAAGCAAAGGAATTTCTGACTGTATATGAGGAAAGCAAATTAAGTGAGTTTTGAAGTACTGAAACAGGGACCTGGAGAGATGTGGCTCTCCATCCTTGGGGCTTTCTAGATTTGACTACAAAAGACCTTGAGAAGCCTGATCTTGCTTTGAAGTTAGCTCTGCAGTCAGTTGTACTAGGTGACCTCCAAATGTCCCTTCCGAACTAAATGATTCTATAATTCTAAGAGAATGAGACTTATGATTTATGAATAGGCACTGCATGGTACAGAAAAACAAATACACCAAAATTTTTTGTGTTTTGTGGTAGGTTTTTTTTTTTTTTTTTTTCTTTTTTAATTAAGTGTTTATTCTCCCTTGCCAAGATTTGGGTACAAGATTTCCTTAGCAACAGCAGAATGTTATTTTGGCAGGGAAGGTGTAGTGCAGAAGTACTGTTCCAGCATAGTGTAGGTGCTTGGACCACCAGCAGGTGAAGTGTGAAAAGACAGATATCTGAACCCTCAGTTTGGCAGTTTAAAGTTTAAAGAAAAAAAAAAAAAAAAAAGAAAGCTCTGCTGAAGCAGAATTTGGACTTAAGCAATGAAAGAAAATGACCTTTGAAAGTCACCTGAGCTGTTTCTTTTCATTTGAGTGTTGCCAAGGACTAAGAATAGTGCTATACCAAATGTTCCTGTGAAAATGTAGAAAATAGCTGCGGTTGAACACTGTAAAGCACCTGACCAGCATTTCAAATGGCCTTTCTTTCCCTTCCTTCTTTGGACTGCAGTCTCCAGAAAATGAGAAACAACCCCTTTCATGTTCTTTTCCCCAGTGGGCAGCCTTACCTGTAAGCAATTTGTCATTTAGCACAGTTAAATGAGAGATCATGTTTTTGGGTTTTTTTTTCTGTGTTACCCAAGCTGTGATCCCACTGCTGTTGCAGCAGTGGATGCTCTCTCCACTCTCTCCTCTCTGCACCTGCTAAACACACACAGAAACAGTAGATCTGTCTGGCTTTAAGTTACAGTGTGGAGTCCTGCTGTAGTTGACAGCATGAAACAACCAGGGAAAAATCGAGCCCTGGGAACAGCTCCAACATCAGTTGAGCTGAAGGAAATAATAGGAGACTGGAAAATGGTATGAAGCTAAGCCCAGGAGCACTGATGTTCTGGAGTCTTATGTTGTCTTCTCTATAACAGTCTCTTCCTCTCCTCTGTAGGGTGAGGGTGGATCTCACCACCCCATCTCCCCTTGGAAGGAGTTGGTTGGGTAAGGAACAATTAGGCTGGATTTGCATTTGAGGGATGGCTTCATTAAGCCTCTCAGGAGAAGTAAACAAACCAAAATGGAGTGAGTGGATTCCCTAAATTCGTTATAGTCCCTTCAGGGCTGGCTGGGACCAAAAGATACCTGCCCAGCTCTTGCTGGTGGCTTTTGTCTGGGATGAGAGGGGAAAATGAATGATGAATTTTCTCACTTGACATGAGGTCCAGGAGAGGCTCTGCATGTGGGGATAACAGACAGTAGCAGGGGCAGTTCCATGTAACACAGGGACCTGAATTAGTCTTGGCAATACGTATACATTACTCTAAACCTGTACAGTCCTGTTCTCCTGTGTAAAAAGATTATTGTCACTGTGGAGGTCTTACCTGGAGATGGATGCTATAGCTCTTTACCAGCTACTTTAAACAACTCATAAGCCCTTTCTACTTAACTTTCCCTTTCTGTCACAATATGCCTGCAAATGCAAAATAAACAAATAAAAATTACTACGGCTGTTAGTCAAAAGAAAGCATCAAGGAGGTGAGAACATCTCTCTCCAGGACAACTAATGTGGGGAAAATGAGCCTTGAGGGGAAAAAACGAAGGGAAGCCACAGAAATGAACAATAGGAGGATGCTACAAAACGTTGTTGCTTCTCGGTAGAATTTTACCCATCAGCTTTGACATAAGTACCATATTCCGGCTGTAAAACATAATTAGAGCAGTGAATCAGAAAGGAGCTGTCCCTCGAATAGCACAGGGTGTTCTCAGCCAAGGAAAGGGATGTGAAGCTCATGCAAATAAGGCTGAGTTCCCCGCTTCCTCCTTCGGAAGCTGAGTGTGACACAATCAGCAAAAAATGTTTGCAGTGAACTGCAAATTACCCGTGCTCTTTGGAGCCAGAATTCACCTTTGAGCTCCATATTAAGCTCCAGCTCTCAGAGCTCCCCTTGTGAGGTGCAGATGTTCCACGGGGCTCTGCAGGTTGCTCTCCAAGGGAGGCAATGGCCAAACCCAGCAGATTTGGATGAGGGCTCAAAGTGTGGTTGCTGTGGCAGAGCAGGTCTTCCAGCTCAGTGGTGTGGGTTCTTCTGATGTTTGCAGGGCTTGATCCAATAATTCATTGTTTTATTAACTCTGTTGGCACCGTGCAGAGAGGACTCAAAAGCTGGGTTAGTTAAAGGGCCCTTCCAGACAGAGCAAGCTTTCCCTGTTTTCCTTCAGGGTTTTATCTGTGCATTTTGAATTTATCCCTGGACTGATACAGTATTCTCAGCCTGGGTGCAGCACACAAGTGGCAGCTTTTCTATGTACTACCCTCTGATTTCTCTTACCATGGCAATCTCTGAACAGTACCTTAGATCAGGCTTCTTCATTCCCATTTAGGGCAGGGAACACAAACATGTTCCTTCCTCAGGTAATTTATTGATCCAAGAGCAGGCAACCACCTTGAAACCACAACAGTCTGTCTTCTGGTGCCATTCCTACTGCTTTTTGTCTTCTGGAGATGACTTCTTCTTCAGCCATAGAAGGGATGGTACCAGTTTTGCAATTCACAGTACTGTGTCCCAAAAGTTTCCCAGCCTTTTGGTCCGTGTCCATACCATTATGTTCTGTAATGTTATTTATTTATTTATTGAGTGATATCATTCTGATCTTTAACACTTCCTTTGAGCTGAGTCACACTCTACTCATCTGGACCTACCGAATCTGCTCTCTAGGCTGGAAAGTTTAGGCACAAGGTGGTACATGCTGCTTATCCCCAAACCCTGGTCCTACAGCCAATTTGCACACAAATGACTCAAGTCACATTCTTCAAGCCAAACCTTAATTTGATTATACTGATTGGGAACAGAGCACCCCTGACTCTTAGTCCAAGTGCATTATGCATCCCCCTGTACACATTGAGCCTTACAATGGCTTTTGACTGCTTAACATGACATTGGTTTTGGAGGCACAGCAGCAGTGGAGCTAACACAGACAATCGATATTTAATGGGTGAAATTTCACTGTTTGCACATTCCTTACAACTAGGACTTTCTCCTGCAGAGTTTCTGCAGTCCAACAAAAAAATGCTTATCCTGGTTAATATCTGAAAGGAAATATACCCTCCTTGCCCCAGAATCTGTGATGAAGAACGTCTGCCCAGTGGCCAAGCTCACAGAGATCTTGGTCCCCAGGGAATCTAACATGCCTTTCATAGGTTCAAGGGAAAATTAATTGTGTGCTAAATGCAAAATTCATCTTAGAGAAGGGAAGTTGGTAGCAGTGGACTTTTCAAATGCATTTGGTTTTCTTAAGGCAGCTGATTCAGGACTACTCAGTTGCTGTCTTGTACTGTGAGAATCTGTACTGTAACTCAGTTACAAAGCAATTTTTTCCTTTAGTTACTTCCAGAGTATGTGGGCAGCACTTAGCCATGATGTGTAACAAACAGGACTTAGACTTCAGTTGTTTCTCAACAAATTCTGTCTTCAAATTTCTTGTCTCAGGAATTAAATTTGCCTCTTGAAAATAAACATCCTCCTTGCATAACTGATAGAAAACTCCTGGTGTTGTCCTGGTTTGGGCCAGGCTAAAGGTAATTTTCTGTCTTGTACTTTCGCTTTCAGCTAAATCTCTTGTAAGTAGTTGCACTTGCTGAAATTAGCAGCAAGTTTCTCAGTCAGTGTCTGCTTCTAGGAGTGATTACACTCAATGTTTATAGTTACAGCCAGAGACTGGTGTGCAGAACCAAGGCCACTGCTCAATTCTGAGGAACATTTTGCCCTCTGGAAGGAGAGAAGGAGTAAAGAGGTCACACCTGCAGCCCTCCTTTGGGGAGGAATGGACAAGGTAGATGGCCAAAAGTGACCATCCTATACACGTCATACTCAGTATAAATTTGAGGGATCATGAGGGTCAAACCCCTTTTCCTTTCCTTCCTGCTTCCCCTCCTTTGCCTCTCCCTGTTTGCTTCGGCATCCCCGGAGGACTATGTCTGCCTGTGGTCCTGATCCATGCCAGCCTGAATCTGTGTGTTCATCTCCCCACTGCTGCTGACTCCAGGAATCCAGCCTGGACTTTCCCAGAGCTGCCCTGCAGCCTCAGTGGTGATGTGAGAGTTACTGGGGGAAGGAAGGGGGAACGTGGTATCAATTTTCCTGTATATTTTTATATATTTACCAATTTTTCCTATTTATCATTACTGTTTCATTAAAGCTGTGTAGTTTAGTTTCCAATCCATAAGTCTCTCTCCCTTATTCTCTCTCCTTTCTTTATCAGGGAGGAGAGGGGGATTAATAGAGAGCATCTGTTATTCAGTTTAATTGCCAGACCAGTGTTAAACCGTGACAGATGTTTTGAGACAGAACCAGATATACGAACATAGGGGTGGCATTTTAAGTGCCTCCATGTCAGAGACTGGCAGGTACATCCAGGACCTGCTGGAGATCTTTGACCTTTTGAAGCCATTAGCTGAAGGCCAGGCGGCACATCCTACAAGTGTCTGAAGGCATTTTAGATGTGTTTTTTACAGCTGTATCTTTCCCTTTCAACCTCAATCAGTCTTCACCAATCAGAAGGTGTGGGGGTCCCTGTGAAAGGATTTCTTGACTTCATTCCCATTCACTTGATTCCCCCAAGAAGGAGGAGTAATAGTGAGGACAAAATGGGAGCACATGAAATTAATAACATTAGGTTTTGTGAAGGACCCAAATCTTTGAGGATCTTTAATTGGTATTAACACCAATGTCAATATGAGTTGGTAAGCACCACAGAGAGAAAAAAAGCCTCTGGCATATCCAAATACATCTTGGAGAGATAGCAAGAGGAATTACTGTTGGGCTCCATGTCCCTAGGAACAAAACCTCTGTCTTTGCCTGAAGTGAGTTCCTGGTAAGAAACATATTTCATCAAGTGAGCTTTCCTGTGCTTTGATCATGCATCTAGCTTTTCCTTATGGTGGCTGTAAAGGTAGAGATCCCACACTGCCCTCACTCTGCCCTCAGTCACTTTTACTCTCTGCTCCCACTCTGCAGGTCCCAGTGAGGGATCAGTAGCAGTACTGGATTGCTGTTGTGTTACCCTTTGGGGTTCGTTTCATAGCATCAGAGTCCAGTTAACAGCTGGTTGTTAAAGCATGTAATGATGAGTTGCTCTTTCCACCCTCTCTTTCAATGTAAAAAGCACAGGAAGATTGTCCCATCCAAGGGGAACGTCACTGAGTTTCACCAGGTGAATGAATTGAAAAAAAATAATGCATTTCTAAGTTTTAGCATCAAATGTATCATTTTCAGTGTAATGGCATCCCTGCTATTAACATAGCAAGACAACAGAGACCTGCTGGGAATCATTTTTCCATTTTCATTTTAATCAAGAAATCAGTAAATTAATATTAGCTCTATGAAAGCAACACAGCCTTTTTATTTTCCCTGGGGAATATTTATTCAAGTTTTTAAACAGGTTCTCATCACTCAGTTCTTATATTTTCCACAATTTCTGCCACTAGAGTTCAACTAGAACTTATATCAGTGTTGCTTGAATGCTATCTCATGAAAATCTAGTACAGTAGTCAGGAATGTCCTGATCCAATTAATGTTGCTCTTCTTACCCACCTCCTACCCACCTTTCTCCCTATATATTTATTTATTCCTCCTTGCCTTGTTTGTTTTTTGTTTGGGTTTGGGTTTGTTTTTTTTTTCTTTTTTGGGGGGGAGTTGTCCCTTTTTTATTTGTTTTTTTTGTTTGTTTTGGGTTTTGTTGGCTTTTTTTTGTTTGGTTTGTTTTTAAGAAGGAAAAAATATTATGTAAATAACCAATTAAGAGTATATCTGCAATAATACTGCAACATAACAACCAACAAATAGGCAGCTGAAAGCAGCACCTTAAACTTCCAGCAGTAATGTGGTTTTACCCAGTTTCTGAGAGGTTAAAGTGATCAAGAATTTAACTGCCCATTTCCAGCACTGAGGTCTCCTTGTCTGCTATCTTTCTTGCTCTTCTCTCTTTTGTCATGTTTCCTCATGTGGTTGATCTTGTTTTCTTTTTAGTGGAAAAAAACCTTGGCTTCAAAAGCAAGGGCAAAACCACAAATTTCACAATACTTTTTTCCTTTTCCCATGAAGACAGATAACACCATCCTTAGTTCTGTGCAGAAGAATATCTGGAGGGGTCATCCTATGCAGTGGAGTTGTTGCTAAAGAATTTAGGGAGTGAGAGAGCTTGTGAAATTGAAGGTTTACATCATTTTCTGTACTACAAAGACTTGTAGCTGAGATTTCTTCCCTTTTTTGCATATTTAATAAAAGAATTAAGTGATTTTTAATTGCGATTGCTTGCCACTGGAGCTTGTCATCACTTACTGAAGTCTCTATAACAAAACAAAAGCCTCTGAACTTCATTTAAGATTCTTTAGTGTTTTACTAGCTTTGGACATACTATCTTTGATCTTTTATGCCCATCTATTTCATCAAAATTAGCATAACCATTTCCTGCCAATAAAATTAAATCATATTTGTCCCTTTCTTTTATTTTTGTTTCCATAAAAGTGAAATGCAGGGTTGTTTTCATCTTTTACCTTCCAGAGCTTTTGTAGTACAAGTATAAAATTAGGTTTTTTTCCTGTAAAATGATTCAAGTCCTTTGAATGTGTTCCTGTCCCACATTTTTTGAAGGAAAAATCATGTCTCTATGTTTTTTGAGAAAACAAAAGATCTTTTGTTTAGACACTTTGGAATATTTATTGCAATAGTCTGAAACGTCTTTTCTAATTTAAAAGGAGGATTTCTTTTTTTTACCCTTATTAACTCACTAAGTAAAGGAAACCAGAGATTTACATAAAATAAAATAATAATAAAAAACCCACCCCAAAACTCAACCCCCCAAAAAAATCGTCATGTGCAGAAGATCTGAAATTGTTTGAACAAAAAAATTAAACCAATCCTGTTAATGATAATTTTTCCTTTTACAGTTTGTTTGTTTTTAAAGAGACAGCAAATGACCTCTGTAAAAATTTTTTACCAGTTCTGAATCTATGTGTTGAGCACAAGACAAAGAAGAAAGGTGGGCTTGAAGTCTGCAGCCTTCTGTAACAGAGTCATTTAAAACCAAAAACTTGATAGGGATGCAAAGATGGGCCTCAAATCCCACCAAATTCATTTTCTGGCTGGGAGATAGAGCAGATAACTTAATCAGTCTTTCCTGTTTTGACCATATTTTGAATTGGCAGATTGTGGCATGTGTTTTGTACTTACCTGGGGTGAGAAGTTGCAAGATTTTAATACACCCTGTGACTGCTGCCTGCAGCACTCTGAGGTCTACCTTTACTATGGCAACTGAAGGAGCACATTGTGCTGGTTGTGTGATGCTGGTGCCACAGCAGTGTAGCACAGAAATTTGCCTACTACTCTGGTGAAGGATGCCCCATGTGCTTCGTTGTGAGGTAGGATGGACACCCACCTGCACCATTCAAAGCACCTCTGTTAATTCATCTGACTGAGAAGCTGAGGAAGGCAGTCCTGCTTTAGGCTCTGGAAAAAAACTCCTACAAAAACGTTCTTACAAGGCTTAGGTACCTCTCCAAGCTGAAGGTAGACCCTGGGGGCCACCCCCTGGTGTTCATGTGCCTGCTGGGCAAGTGACTGACCTGTTTTGACAAACAGCCTGAGTACATGAATCAAATCCAATACCCTTGGCAGAGTGTGCATGAACAGAGACCCTTTGACATCTGTGCAGTGAGCCCTGGGCTCATTGCATGTGCTCTGCAGAGTTCCCTAGTGTAGGCTGGTCCCTGCTGGCACAAGCTTCAGCAGCATGGCCCAGACTTTCAATCTCAGACTCTCAGAAACAGCCCCATCCTCAAAATCTATAATGCAATTCACAGGTTCAATTTTTCATCTAGTGTTTCATGTCTGGAGCCAAATTTTCAGGAGCTGCAGTCTCGGGGGGTTAGCCTTTCTGTGTTGTTTGGTGTTGCATTTTTTGGTTGTTGGTTTGTTTGTTTGTTTTGTTTGGTGGTTTTTTTGGTTGGTTGCTTGTGGTTTTTGTTTGTTTTTTTTTTTTTTTTTTTTTTTCTTTTGTTTTCCCTTCACTCTCTCAGACAATTAATGTGAGTCATTGACTGGCTTTTCTCCTTCTCTACTGATTTGATTTGCTTTGTAAGGCCAAAATAAAGCCAGTCCCACGTGGAAGTAGTTGAAGGACTTTTCTAATTCAATTAACTCTAAACTATATTCTTTGAGGGAGGAAGTCAGTGAAAACTGGCTGGCAGGGAAGGAATTCCACTTGCTTAAGCTTCAGTTCACTGTGCCACTGCACTGACCCATTTCACAAACATCCCTGAGAACAGCAGAACCCAAGAGAACTGCAGGGTTTATTTTGGAGGCCAGTAAGAGACTAAATTAGCAGTTTGAGACGTAGGACTGTAAGGGACCATTTCAAGTCATCGATTCCTGGCCTTTCCATTAGAGGCATCTCCACAGTAGATGAGTCCCTAAGAAATATTTGGAGGTTGGCTGCTCTACCTGCCTTCAAAGAACATGTCCCACTGCCCTCCAGCCCACATGAATAACCTAGAGTGAAAGATTTTAAAAAAACACACAGCTAAACTTCACAAGAGGAGATAGCAGGAGAGGCAGAGGATGTCTCTTAGGTCCTCAACTTTCCAACAGCAGTGTGGCTCTTACATAAAACTTCGAGGTGAACCAGTGAGAAGGGACACAAAAGGTTAGATGACATAAGGGAAAAATTCTTGCTAGTCTCACACAAAGCAAAATAACCAAAACCAGGCATCTGGCAAAACGACCAGTCTGCCTGCAAAGCAAACCTCAGTCCTCCTCAGCTCTGTAGTTGTCTGCACAGAAATACATGATTGGTCTGGCCTGTTGTTCAAGCTGACCAGAAATCTGGATGTTATCATCTAGTTTCCAGAAGGAAAACCTTCATTACACACTTTTGCTCCCTCTCTGGCTGAGGAAAGGTGAGGGGCTCCACAGCAGCCCTGGGCTGGGGCACTGCCTGCCATTTTCACACTGTTTGCTGAACCAAGGAAATGGGAAACACTGGGAAATGTTCCCAGAGCAGATGACCTGTTTTACTTGAGTGGAATTGAAACAATTAGCATTTAATTTTTGGCTTTGGTTTAACCTTTAAAAGAAAACCTCTCAGCATCCAAAATGGGACCTCGAAAGGCTTTGTTTAAAAGAAAAGCAGGAATGAAATACTAAGAATCTCCTAGATGTATCATACCATTTCTCCAGAAGAAAAAGCTGTTTTCCACCTCACAGAGTTTGGATGATAACACACTGCTCACACAAATCTTTTTTGCCCACTTTTGAGCAATATCATTTTGAGCATCAAATACTGAAGGGTCAGCTGTGGTGATGCAGTGAGGTCCTGCCCCTCCTCTCCAGCTCAACCTGTCACTTCTACCAAGGCAGGGAGTTCAAAGGAACATCTCTTTGGTTTAAATTGCTCTTTTCAAGCTGATGCACCCTCTCCTGATCACCAGGAAGCCTTTGCTACCCAAGTTCATTGTCTGTTTACTTCCCATGTGGTTCTGCTGTCGGTCGACCCAAAGAGATCCTAGTTTCAACCAGAATCATTCATGAAGGGACAGTAAAAGCACTAGTGGATTAAAAGATGCTGTGCTGTTCTTGTTTTAAGTCTGATGTCTTTACAAAGGGATGACATTTCCAGGGATGAGTTTGTAGTGTTAATGAAGATTTGAGACAAGTGAACAGAAGAAGGAGGGTGAAAGGAAGGTTTCAAAACACTTTGGGGGGATGAGAGGGAAAGCCACCGTGCAATGGAAGTTACAATGAGAGTTCAGTCATTTGAGAAAAGACACACAGCTGCTTTTCTTCTTGCTCTGTGTTTCTTCCCTGATCAACATATGGATGGTAGAGTTGAAGCAGATTTAAAATAGAAATGCAAATGAGGTTTACATGAAGCAGCATCCTGTCCATTGTTGCTGAAGGAACCTGGGTCCCTCCCAGGTTCCCAGGCAGCAGTTTGCTGGGGTACAGCAGGAGCTGCAGGTGCCTCCAGGCTTCACATCCATATCTGTTCATGCAGTGAGGGCTTTGCTGTGCCAGGTGGAGTGGATGAGGAAGTGGAAAAATGGGCCTGGCCCAAACTTGTGCTTGAGGTGCTCTCGATTCTCAGTGGCTTAGTAGCCCTTGTGGGTATCTGACTGCTTGCATATTGTACTCAGCATCTCATAGAAAAAGGCTAAGGTTGGTTAAAGCTTTGACATTCTTCCTTTAGCCTCTGCCTTGCCTTTACTTGGACAGTCTACCACACAAACCAGACATTTAAAATATCTGCCAGAGGCATCTTGCTATGTTACTGCACACCTAGAAACTTCTCATGCAGAATTTTTGGTAGAATGATTGTGGTGTCTGAGGATTTTGAGTAATCCAAGTAGTGTCTTCCTCAAACCTGGGTGCAAGTTCAAATTCCCCTAATTTAATGTTTAATGTCTGACTGGGACAGACAACCTCATATACTCAAAAGAGGGCAGGAGGGATTGCCTGCTTGTCACTGTACTGTCTGATACAGGAGCAACCATCCCACTAATGAGCAGTAATAAATGGCCAAAAACTCTTCCTTCTCAATCCTTGAAATTCCATGGCAATTTCTAGGTGAAATCCCCAGCCAAGGCACTTAACCACCCTGTGCTGACTCCCTGAGAGCTACCAGCACCTCCAGGGGCAGCAAAACAAATCACTCCATGGAGATCTTTCCATTGACTCTACAGGAGGATACAGTTGGGGGGCTGAGTAATTGGGTTGACTTGGATAAATCTGGGCTAATCTTTCCTCACAGTCTTCTCTTACCAACATCTTGTACTTTCCAGGATGCCATACACCCCTTCCCAATGGTCCTGTGTCTGTGCTTTTGAGTGAAGGAGGGGTGAAAAGATAAGTGGGGAAGAAATAAGACTCACCAACAGAAACCTTTTATTTTGGGGGTTTGAATGAAATCCCATAAGCCTGACTTTGTTCCTCCAGGCTGGAGATGTTGTGAGCTGGTATTTGGCACAATGCTCTCTTTTTGGTGACTAAATATCTCATTAGTTTTGGATGTGGGATGTGAGGGGGATGCCTCTTGTCAAAATGAAACATTCTTAAGCAGGTAGATGTCAGGATGAGCACTTAAAACTTCCATGCAACAACTTACCATTTCTCCTTAACTCTCTGAAGGACTAGACTTAATGATACGTTTATCCATTGTGTGCTTGACCTCATGTCTGGTCTCCTCAGGATGGCTCAAAAAAATCAGTGGCAAGATTTTAATCAGCTCTAATACGTTCATGGAAGAAAATCATATACCAAGGCCCCTCCCTTGTACGCATTTTCACCGTGGTTCCAATCGATTATCTGTGCCAATTATTAACTATCAATCAGGATTGCAGAGAAAATAATCTGTGCTCCGTCAACCTTGTTCTTTCTGAGATTTTCAGATGATAGAATCAGCAGCCCCCTTTCCCCTATTCTTCTGTTGCACCATTTAATTGCTAGGTTTCCCTCCTAAATTATATCTTATAATTTTTTTTCCTCAAGTTTTCATAAAGTAAAGCAAAAATATACAGTGGATGGAGTTTAAAAGGGTACCTTATTAATTATGCCTCCAAGCAACTTCGACCCAGTCTTGGTGACTAAAGAGTACTTTGGATGATTTGTGCATAGTTTAGAAGCAGCTTTTGTATACAGCTATGCACTTCTGAAGTAAACAATTTAAAAAAAAAGGCTTAAAGAAACCCAGTGTTATACAACCCTGGGAATTATTATTTTTAAGTTAAAAAGTCCCATCTGGTCTCTCCTGAAAGCTAGCAATTAGCTTGCAGTGCAATATGTGGACAGCAGACAACTAGTAACACCTCAGTGGTTGTCTTTGGTGTTTCATTGCTATTGGGTCTATCAGAAAGATGTCATCACCACAATGGTTGAAAAAAAAAAAAAATCCTTTCTGAGGAATAGAATGCTAAGCTCTTCAGCTTGGATGCTTAGCAGAGAACAAGCTTGGTAGAAGTGCCTGGTTAATTAGATATTACTTTCTTCCTTTTATGCAGTAATTACACCAATTACAAGTCAGAACCTGATGTTTTTCAAGGGGGTGTTTCTGAGAGCTCAACTCCTAGAGACTGCCTTTGTGAGGAAGAGGAATAAGGTAGAAGAGCTGGCTTTATGTCAGGGTGCTTCATGGCTGCCACTTGCAAAAGCAACTTGTTCCAGTGGGATTCCAGCATACAGAAGGTGCACACTCCAGCAGGAAGGGAAATGAGAGGGCTGCTACACAGAGGGTGTCTGCTAATGGCCTTGCACCTCCAGGCTGTAGGAAGCAAACCTACAACTGACTTCTGCAAATCTTTTTCATACATAAGAGTGTCTGGGACCCAGTAGCCAGACTCTGTCTTGTGCAGATCCCCTAAAAAACTGGAGTTTAAAGTGGAGATAGTAGCCAAAAATTATGCTAATAATAAGCCTTAGCTCTGATGCTCCTGAGAATGTTGGGGTGACAGCAGAGCGTGCTCAGCCCCATGGAAGAACTACTGACTTTCTAAGGTAAAAGTCATTCAGTAATCTCAGTCCTCCTAAAGTTGTTCTGGCAGGTGTGAAAAAGGGGATTTTTTTGTGTTCCCTCTCTGTTTACCCTGGTCACTCGGTTAAACACATTGAATGGCAAGCAGATTGTACAAAAGCAGAGGCTGGACATTAGAATTCCTCAGTAAGCTGAGTATTTCCAGCCATCTCTAAAACAGGAGCTACTGTGCCACACTTCAGGCCCTGATGCTGCTTCAAAAAACAAATTGTATATCTAAGAGCATCCAGGTACCAGCAGTGTTGTGACCATCCAGAGCCATGAGGGAGGGATAGTGATTCCAGACCGGCAGAGAGAGCTCTTGATATACACTCATGGCCGAGGATGTTGTAGAACTACATTACAACCATTTCCATGGCAACTGACTTTGATGGACTTCGGGGCAGTAGGAAACCAAAGAATAAGTTGACTTAGGGCAGGGGAAGAAAAACTGTTGTTATAGATGTTGTTTAAGGGCACATGGGCTATTTATCTGTGCTAGGTGTGTGCAGGGATATATTCACATGTGAGGGTAATAATGTGGAACTTGTCCTAAGCTGCTGCTCAGGGTATTCATCTTAGTCAGGACCCAGCCCTCACCTGCTGACAAATATGTGGTGTTTAGTTTCCATTGGTGGGTGCTATCGCTTTAGGAAAATAAGCAGTTAAAATCCTCAGAAGAAGACTGTCTGCCAAC
This sequence comes from Florisuga fusca, assembly GCA_038090715.1. Lineage (NCBI taxonomy): Eukaryota > Metazoa > Chordata > Aves > Apodiformes > Trochilidae > Florisuga > Florisuga fusca. The sequence goes on from JAAWXA010000009.1 coordinate 266,774, forward strand.
TGTTTACCCCTTTAGCATGGCCTTGGAGTCATCTGTGAGTAGTGGCCCTTGGGAGATCAACAGGAGAACTCTGCAGAGTGACAAGCTTTGGAGAGTGCAGATCAGGGATGAACTGTCAATGGGCTTGCAAAAAAAGAAGCCCCAAATAAAATGGCCCAGAGATCTGTGGCAAAACTGCTGAACCAGCAGTGAACATCTGTGCAAAGTGAGTGGGTCAGGTGCTGGGAGAGGGTTGTATTATTTCCCTGTAAACATTATGTTCAAGGGGGAGAAGCAGTGCCACATTATAAACAAGCATGGATTAAGCACAGCTTCAGTTCCTGAAGACAGCTCTGGGTGTATTGGTGGCTTAAGGCTAATTGGAGAGGGCTTGTGGTGGTCCCATCAGGAGCAAAGGAGTGATTTGGTTGGATCTGCTCAGCAGAGTCAAGTGTTTCCAGTGTTTAGGTTACGTTCCCAGAGACGGGATGCTTGGCCAGTAGTTACAGTGTGAGCATCAGGGAGCAAAGACAAACAAGGAAGCTTTTTCCTCAAAGTGAGTTTCTCACAGGCAACTTTTGAAAAACAGCTGTTCAGGATGGAGCAGAGCCCACAAAAGCTTTGTTCTTGCCTTGTCCCCTCCACTGAGACCAGTCTAAAACCCAAAGCACCAGCACGAACATGCTGAGCCCTGCACCATTTTGAGCCAAATCTGGATGCACACATTGACTTGTGGTGGGAAGGAATAGGTGCTTTTCTATCTAATCATTCAGGAATGAAAAAGTAGGCCAGAGACATGGAGCCTGTGAACCCATACAGCACCCTGAACACCTGGTTTTCATCAGAGAGGACCTGTGCTACCAACACAGGCTTATTGAAGACTTTCTGTCAGGACTCATTAGCACCACTACATCACAGCCCCAGCCCTTCCCTCCCCTTCTCATGTGGTCGCCTCTGAGTTGGGATTTATCATTCCCATCCCCACCTCTTTCTGTTTGGCATTCTGGAGTTATTTATTTATATCAGGAGAGACAAGTGCAGTGTTTCAGGGGTGGTCACAGTGGAATGCTAAACAGGCAGGTCCAAATCCCGCAGGTATCATAGGATGTAGAGTTGATTTGGCCAATTCTACATGACTAATATTAAATATCACCATATGGAGCTGAAGTCTTCCCCAGAAGTTTATCACTAATTCATCTAAGGGTGACTTTTGCTGTCAGTGTTAAAGTAACACTGGGGTTTTCTTTCTTTTTTGTGTGTTGCTACACAGTCTCTTTTTTTTCTTTTACTTTTTTACGATTTCTGTGAACTATGCAAGGCAAACAGAAATATTAATTAAAATGTTAAAAAAAAAATGTCTAGAGAGGTTATTCTTGCACCTGGATGTGTGAATGGAAAGTGTGTAATTTGGTCACAGGGGAAAAAATAACTCCCTTCCCACTCTTCTCTTGTGAAATCAGTTGCTCAGCTATGAATCCTTACTCTTAGTAGAGATGGAGAATTTATTCTGTGTAAACAGTATCATCTATCAACTGGGTTGGGGTTTTTTTCCCTGTTTGCAGAAGTATTTCTTGAGTTCATATTTGCCAGCTGGACTATTTAGCTGGCATTTTTATGGAAATCAATTCAAGCCTTCCACACATGGTGGAAGTTGTTCACTTTGACCCTCCACTTCTGATGAACAGTTACTAGATTGCCAAAGTTGTGTACACATCCTTCAGTTCCCTGATCAAACAACTGGTGGGTCTGACCAGTTACAATTAACCAAACCTCTTCTTCAGGTCAGGATCCCCTGGTGTGCTTGGAAATAAAGGTGACCTCCCTGCCATTTGTGGGAGTGATTCTTTCTGCCCAGTGAACCCCTTGTCTTGCTCCCTCCCCAAACCCACTACTCTTAGTGCTCTTTATTCCCAGAATCCCATTGTTCTGTGAAAACACAGAAGCAAAACTGATCCTCGAATGCTTAGAGATGAAGTATATCTGTAATGCATCTCATTAGAGTTTTAAATCAAGAGCTGCCTCCTGCTTGGAAACTTGTAGACCCTTCTGCTTCCTCTGGTGCCCTCCCAGAGATAGTTTAATTTTCCTGATTCCCAGCCCAGGACCCCTTCTTCCCTCTTGCCCATTCCCAGGTTTTTCTTCTACTTTAGAACATGCTTTTCCCAAAGCACTCTCTTTTTGAGTAAGTCCCCTTTCTGAGCATTGGAGCAGCAGCTCAGGGTCGGGAATTACAGCCGGGGCGAGCAGCTCCACTTGGTGCTTGTTCCTCTCAATTGCTGCACAGAATAAGAGTGATGAGGGGAAGATTGATGAAGTGGTGAGCACAGTTCAGGTTGCATGCTGCTTGCTCCCTGAGAGGCCATTAAAGGGAAGATTTAGATGCAGCAGTAGCTGTTGGGGTGACTGGAGAGTTAATTCCACATGGAGGACAATTAACAGTTCTTAGTGAAGCAGAACCTGCTGCGTGGTGCATGCTGACATGCACAGGGTTTCTTTCCCTGCCATTTGGAGGCCTTTGCCTCACCCAAGCCACCTTCTCCCTTGCTGCTTTCTGCAAAATGAGGAGGTAAATGTGGCTCAGGTAAATACACCCGATGCTCTGCGGTGCCTGCTCCAGCCCCTCATGCAAGGTTGCTAATGCTCTGTGCTGAATAAAAGCAGGTTAGTTTTAGGTGGGCACTGCTTGTCCACCATCCAACTGTACATAGAGAAAAGATATGAGAGGAAACAGATTCAATGGGCCAAGGCAATATAAAGAAAAAAAAAAGAAAAGGAGAAATACAGCATCCTGAAGCAAATCCTTCAGCTGTGTTCATTTTCATAGTCATGGACAAAGGTTTTTTTGTTCTAGTGCTCAGATGCCACAGAAAGAAGCATTGAGCCACCCAAGCCTGGCCACTGTCATGCCATGAAATAAGAAGGTGGTTACACTTACAGATATTCAATATCATTGGCTTCTAAGTGTGACAGTCTTTGAAGACTCATTCAATTATGTTTCACACATATTTTCACCCCAGTATCAGCACTGCAGGCAGAATTGAGATCATTTATCACCTTTACTTCTTCTACCTTATTGTAAAATCACTTTTTGTTTTGGTTTGGTTTTTTTATTTGTTTGTTTGTTTCTCCAGTGGAATAATTTTGAACCAAGTTTTGCAGATTTGGTTAATTGAGGGTTAATTGCAGTCTCTTTCAAAAAGTTTTCACTTATACATTACACACATAAATTCCTCTCTAACTTCATTTTTGCCTAGGAATGTTACCTATCAGAAATGTCATACAAGACTATTAGAGAAACCCAGGAGACTGTTATTAGATAACAGTGCTACATATTAGCAGTCATATGAAATCTGCCTTAAATTGTATTTTTAAAAATTCATTTTAAAGGCAGATTTTGATATTGAATTACTGTCTCTGTAAGTCTACAAATTTACCACTCAAACTAAAAACCTCTTTTAATATATCACATTTTAAGAACCTGCTTGATTTGGTCATCTTTCCATGGGCACATTTAGTCCTTAGACTTTGCAGGCTGTGAACCACTGCTGAGAGATACCAGCCAGCAAACACCAGTAACAGGCACTCACTCCCTGATTTGAGCTGGCAGAGCTGCCAAAACATAACAGTGGATCTACCCCTACAGTCACAATTTCTCTTTTTGCTTGAAACTGGATTTGCTTTGTTTGTGGACCAGAAGAAACTTGGTAACCTCCACACAATGCAGTGATCAAATTGATTTATTCAAATATAACAACACTGCAATTTCTTGTTTTACATGAATTTGTATTTGCAGCCCTTTCATATCACTTGGGACAAAGAAAAAAATGCCTTAGATGCTACTCTTCTTTGAAGGGACTGAATTTATGATTAATTTTGTTTCATAAACAAATTAATTTATTTACTTGTACATCTTCACAAAGATCATTTAATACTCAAAGAGTAAGACTTGTAGTTTTAAGGATAAAAAGCTGTGACCTTCATATGTCTTCAAAAATTAAATCCTGCTTATACACAGAAGAGAGTTACAGACCTTTGATTTTTGTTCAGGAATATGATAAAATGAAAACAACCAAATTTCCATGGTTTAATTAATTTTTCTTCCCCCTAGTCAGCCACACAGTTATTTGACACCTGTGATAACCTATTTTCAGGTACTAAATCTCATGTTTTGTACTGAGCAATGTTTTGTACCCATCCAACTACCTGCTTAGCTAGACAAATAGCTACATAATCCTCACACTGTTACTCTCATCTCAAAATCTCTGACTGTTTTGCAGCATTCATCTTTTTTCTACCTGAAGATTTACTGTGCCTAGTCCTGTACTCATGGATTGTACACTCTGTGTTTTATATTTCTATAAAATTTAATGTTGCAGGATTTATGTCTTTCTATTGCAATTTCCTCATCTTCTAAGATACTTTATTGTAAACAGTCATAATTATGATTAATACTAAAGCAGCAAATGAATTAAAAAAAGAATGGAAATTAAACTGTCAGCCACTATTTTTTTTCACATGTTACCCCAACATTGCTTGCCTTAAGATGTCCAGTAGCATTTCTGCACAGAAGAGACATTGTCTTAATTCACTGACATTTAGGTTATTCTTGAGACAATTTTTTTCTCTCCTTGTGACTAGGGTTAATATTCAACTGAAATGTTCTGTTGCTTAGGAACCATCTCACAGTGTTGAATTCATTAATGCTTTTTTGGTTTGCTCCCATGAACCTTGCTAGATAGTGTTTCCCACTTTTATCCTAATTAACAGGTACCTAGCAAAAAAAAAAAAAAATGTTCTTCACTAGAGAGCATTTCTGCCTATCTTTTGCCAGTATTATTCCTTCAGCCTATAAAGAAGCTGTAGTATTTCTGACTTCAAGCTCCTAGTTCTTTTTCTGTAAATTAGAATATCTTTTGAGCAAATCAAATATAATTCTTAGATTGGTCCTGACATAGTTGATTATCAAGCTGATTGGGTGGGCTCTTCCCCTGGGCACTGGGTGAGTTTATCAGTTGATTTCAGTCCAGGTTAGTGTTTCACCAGGTGCCATGGTCTTTTTTGCTAGTATTGCACCAAGTGCATGGGATGGCAGCCTGGGGATTGTGGCACTGAGTGTGTCCCAGTGATCTGCTGGAGAGGCTGGGGGGTGGCATGCACAGAGTTAGGAACCCAGCAGTTATCCATGGCTCAAACCCAGGGGAGAAGAGGCATGTCTAAAAGGTTGCTGAGCAAATCTCCTGAACACCTCTGAAGTTATCCATAAAGGTCTCCTCTCCTGCCACACAGACATCTTTTAGCTGCTTCACACTGTGGGGTGCTCAGCACCTGGTTCCTGTTTACCTCTGCTCATGGATGCCTGAAAGCCAAAGGGGAGCATGGTCAAGGACACTTTCAGTGTTAAGAAACTGGGTATTCTTGGACTGAGTTGAAATCTCAGTTGCACCAATAGGCAAGGCAGGAAAACCTCTATCAATGCCATTAAACCACCTCTGTACTGTGCACAAAGAATGACAGCTCTGAATTTTTTGTTGTAATGAGGAGGTTCTTTCTCTAGACTTAGGCAAGTTTTTCTGATCTAGATTTTATTTTCTTTTTGCCCTTGCTGACCCTGCAGTACCGTTTGCCACAGTGGTGTACCAAGATTCAGCTGCTGAGAAAGGATAAACGATGAATCTCCTTCGTATTTTTTTCCTCCAAACTCCATTTTTTTTCCTCCACTTCAGAAGCAGGCATCTTTTCTGCTTCAAAAAAGAGAGCAAGGAGAGTATAGATACCTTAAAATATATGTGTTGATTGCTGCTGCTCCTCCCACTCCCATTCTGCATGCAGAGTGCAGAAATGCCAAGGCAAAGGTGTTTCCGTGGTGTTTACCACTTACACCTCACCAGTCAATATCCCACCCTGATAATAGCAAAGGGCATTTCAGCAGGTGATTTTTCAGCCAAGATCTGCAAATTTGTAAGTGCTGAGAATATTAGCCAAGGATCTGAATAAAGAATTGAATTGCTAGATATTTGTGTGAGGCTGTCGTGCTCCCAAGATACCAATGTCTCCACACTGATGATAAAGGTCCTTGCTTTTTCCATGCTGAGTGTTCAGGCAGAACTGTTGATGTCACAAACATTTTATTTATTGCCAGCCCTGATTAAGTTTACCAATATTTAGCAGACAGACACAGAATTAAGAGATCTTAAGTGGTCAGGTTCTATTAACAATTTGTCTTTGACATTGCCTTGTTAATTGCTTTGTTCTGCTTTAAGAGGCTGATTCAAATTCTTTTAAAATGCTGTTAAATAAGGAAGACAGCATGCTGCCTGGTTTGTAAAAGCTGACAGCAGTGCTCAGGTAACATAAAGACAAATTCAGGGAAGTGATTTATGTCTCAAACTAGACTGGAGCCAATTTTGGCAAATCATTCACCTTAGTTACTTTAATGGCAGTCTGAATGAAACAGTAAAACTGAAATGGCACCAGAAAGTTTGTTTCTGATACAGTTGAATTTCTTGCATGACAAGGAGATTATTTTGTTTTGTTTCTTAAACAGTAGATACAGTATGATCAATTTGGTCTAGACATTTCATTAATGTAGGCCAACTCAATCAGTTGTTTTAATTCCTGAAGCGGAATATTCTGGAGGGGAAAAAGAAGCTGCAACTATTTTTGGATATTAAAAAAAAAACCTGAAACAAACTTTGCTTTTAGTTCATCAAAAATCTTTCTATTCAACCACTGCAATTTGCAAGTTTACCTTTTGTTTTTGAGAGCTTTTTTTAAAATATGGACTTTAGTTTACCCTGAAATCAATCTTCCAGAACTGCAAGCAAACAAACAAACAAACAACCTCACTTACTCATGCCCCTCTTCTCATGAGGACATCTGTCTCTGAAAGCTTTCCAGCACTTTCACAGATGCTAGAAATTCTCATTGTTCTGATATGATTCAGAAAGGCGTCCAGACAGCTTGATCTTTACTGGTACTTTCTGAGGGTCACTAACAGGAACATTTCTCACTAGTTATCCTTCACTGCATCAGGATGCTTAAACTGTGATTGCAAGCATAACAACAACAAGAAGCTTACAGCTGGGATGTCTAATATTCTGATATGTCATCAAAACATGGTATTCAAATGAGAGATACAAGAGATACAGAAGTAGCAGCAGAATTTGTATTTGTCCACACCACCATTCATATGTCCCCAGTTTCCAAAAATTGTCAGCAGGTAAGATGATGGGTGACTCTGTTCTTATTTTTCCCAGACTCCAGGAAATAGCTCTGATCTGTCAGATTCCAGGCTCTAAAGACAACCTCAGTTTCATTGCAAACAGAAAGTAAAACATGACCCCTCCTTATGTTGATGTTACAGTTTATTTTCTCATCTAAGAGAAATGAGAAGATGGAAAAAAATGTGATAGGAAAGGTGGAGAGAAAGAATGAGAGCAGATCCACTCCTTGGCATGGAGAGAGGGGACATGAGAACATCTGAGGAACCATCTCTAGTAGATGGAGGCAAGGAAACACAGACATGGAGCTGCTTCCATGTGTGACACATATGAAAAGTTATCAATAAACAAAGTGCAGCTGACTTGTGCAGTTTGTTTGGTTGGCCAGGCCTGTTTTGCAGAGCAGCTAAACGCTGGTTGAGCCTTTGTACAGGGAAGAAAGCTGGTCTAGAGGGAAAGAAGCTGATTTTGTGCCATAAGTGTTGCAATAAGCCCCAGGAGATGCACTAGAGAGGTGCGAGTTAGTTTCTTGCCTAATCTCCCTTTCTGTAACACTGGAAGAATAATACTTCTATTACTCCTTTCCTGTCTTATTTAGATCTTATCCCCTCCTGGGGAGGAAATATATCACAGTTGGTAGTGATATAATGTTGAAACCAAGAAGCCTCTGCCACATGTGATACCTTTACATGTTCATATTATTCCTATTATTGTACTCTGTCATCCTCTGCTTCTTTTACAACATGACTCTTGCCAGCATGAGGGGCTCCCAATGCCTGGGCTGAGCTAGAGAAGTCAGAAGATGATCCAGTTGAGATCTCATCTCTCCTTTGTCCTTTCAGGATTGCCACTGGATTGTCACACACACTTCCTTGCATTTCCATGAGCAGTTTCTAGCCAGCCCTTCTCTCTGCATTGCTACTCACAGCACATCACCTCAACCAGACCCAGATGATAAGTCCTTGTGATTAAATAGTCCCTGGGCTTTCCCTTTGTACCTTGTGCTATAGAGCTGCTGGACATAAGTGTGTGTGTGTATGTGCATAGGAATATATATTCAATTTATGGAAACTGTAATGACCTTCAACAAGATAATGTCACCTTTCCCCAGAATGTTAATCTTCATTTCCCACAGCTACTTTCTCTTAAACCTGACTAAAGGCTGTTAGGTCTGGCAGGAGAACAACAGTGGCCTTCTCCTTCTCTGACATAACAGGAGTGAAGCCCAGAAACTGAGCATGATGCCAACAAGTCAGTGAGTTGTTTATAAATTACACAGCCATCCCCAAGATTTCATGGCAGCTAATCCTATTTGTGTTTTGCTCTGTGCTTTCCAGTAGCCAGGCTCCTACCTTAATTAAACCCAGAACTTTTCTTTCTTAAGCTGTATTTTTTAGCATTCAGACCCAAGGTCATGCTGCAGAGTTCCAGCAGTGGCCTGAGATTTTAAGTGCAGAAGGTCTCATGGTTTTTTGTACATGAGTGCACCAGAGTTATTATTTGACTGGATTTGCAAGCAATACAATATCATGGCTGAGTGTTCTGATAAGACTGAAAGGAAATATTTCCAGGATATTTGGTTCATGAATAAAAAAAAAAAAAAATTATAATTCCCCATTCCCAGGGTGCTGGGTGGATGAGAGCAGCATTCCTGGTACACTGCAGCCCTGTGTCTCTTTGAGATGAACACGCACTCATTAGAGATAAATCAGGACAAAAGGACACCCATAGTCAGTCCCCAGATGCACTCTTGGCTTATTAAATCCCCTCTGCACCTTAGTGACACCAAATGGACAGTGCCTTCATGAAAGCTTGCCTTGGGGTAACAACAGTCTTGAAATATTTATGGAATAATGTGTGAAACATGTTTTTAATTCCTGTCTGGAAAGGTGCTATTTAAGTACGTTAATGTGTGGATATTTTTATAAATGTCAAATAGATGACCAGTAAAAAGGAATCTCACAGATCCCAGAAATCATTGATCATCATGAATAAGAGAACCTGATAGTTTCTTCTGTTAGAACTGTTGATTATAAAATAAACAGCACTTTTTATTGAGTAGCCATGCCTGTTCCCCAGTGTCCGAAGATGCATTACTTTCAGGGCTCCAATCTCACCATGAAGCCAGTCAGTCAGCAGTGTAAATCTTTCTTCTCCTCAGGTCATCACAGAACACTTCAGCTGCACTTTTTTTTTTTTTTTTTTTTTTTTTTTTTGAAGAAGGGACTTGTGTTTGTCTCAGAGGTCACATATTATACAACTCATTTGCTGGTTCAGTTACAGACACTACAAGCTGTCTTGCCTTCAGTTTGCACGCTGGAACCACTTTCTTTTTGTAATTGAGCCAGGCTCATTCTCATGTGTGCACTGAGACATGTTAGGCACTTCATCTTTCTCTGATCATGCTCAAGTGGTACCAAAACAAATCGAGGTATGTGGAAAAAAGGTCTGGGTAGTAAGGAACTGGCCACATCCCAGGATCCCATCTTCTTCTGGGATTTCCACAGCCAGCAAGCAATCCAGGGGTGATTTGCAGTAGGAAAAAAAAGGAATATTTTCTGTGAACCCTGCCAAGTTTCCTAAAGAGGTTTGGGGTTTTGGTTTCTTTGTTTTGTGGGGGTTTTTCTTTTTGTTTGTTTGGGGGTTTTGTTTTGTTTTCTTTTTCTTTTTTTTTTTTTTTTTTTTTGGGGGGAAAATCACCTGTGGAACTTCTGAATCAGAGCAAGGAACATAGCAGCTATTGAAGCATTTAGTAGTGGGTAGTCTCTTATACCTGGTGTACAACAATGCACGTGGGGAGAGTTGTCATGGAGTACCAGAGTTGAGTTGCTGATGGATACAGGACAAGAGACCCAAAGTGAATAAGGAGCTTAACACAAGCCTGAGAAGGGTTTGTGGCCTTTATGCTACCTCAGGGACAAGTGCTAACCCTAAGGAGGTCTGAGAAAAGAAAAGAAAAAAGAGGCAAGGTGGTGTTTAATGGCTTTGAAGTGCAAGAAAAGATGAGACTGGCCCTTTCTCAAGAGTTTAGAAGCAAAATTGGCTTCCTGGAGAGAAAACATAAGAAATCTGGCAACTTAAATATATTTAAAGGGCTTACAGCTCTCCAGGGAAAATTTTGAGGCTATTGAAGTGGAAAAAGCCATTTGCTAAGATTAAACAGGCTTTTTTTTCCCTAGAAAAAAAATAAAAGAAAACCTGACAAAGCAGACAAATGTTTGGCAGGAGACCCAGAAAAGAAAAAACAAAATAAAACACGACCTGGCAATAACAACAACATGATGTGGGAAATCTGGGTAGGGGAGAGGTCCAGCCCACTTTCCTAAAGTCTGTAAGGGAAAAGTGAGATGATATTCCATGTAGAGTTTCCTAAAGAACAAACTTTGCAAAAAGAGGAAAGAAGTTCTTGAAAAGTCAGAATAGAGCCTTTCCAAGCAGAAATTGGAAATTTTAGGGCAAGTGGAAACCCTTGCAGAGTTAATGTTGAGCAGGCACTAATACCTGGTACATGATAGGAAATGACAATTGCTGCTTGACCCTGGGTTTGAGCCTAATGTTGAGAACAGGCATGGCCACAGCAAGTGACTCGTGATAAAATGGCAGTTGCTGAATGATTTTGTCTGATTTGTTCACTCATTTTGAAGAAATTGGCTGTGAAAATGTTAGTGTGACCAGTGCCCTTTCAGGGCCTCTGTCCCTTCATCCCTGAAGCACGTGCCTTAGAGATGAATCTGTTCATCTTGGGTTCTCAGCATCCATCCAGCAGCCCATGTTAAGGTGGATAACACAATGTATGGCATCTCAGCTATTACACTGGCAGCAAATTGTTGCCCTGGGACTGGAGCTTTTCCCCAGGGAGGAGTGGAATCAGAGAGAGAGCAAAGTTCCTGTTCTCACTGTCCATAAATCTTGGTGATGGATGGCAGGTCACAGAGGACATCTATGTACTTTCAGTACAGTAAAGGTGAAAACCCTCCACTCATATCAGTACAATTATACTATTGAATCCAAAGGAATAATCAGACTTCTGGGAGAAATGCCTTTACATCTCCATGGCCAGCTAAGTGTGAAGGGCCCTAGCAGAAGGTCAGTATTAACCTTCCTTGTTAATACTGCAAGCCAAGATGTCAAGCTTATCAGCCCTTCCCTCCCACAAGTATGCAAGATGGATGTAGGTTCTCATAGAGTATATTCCCCTAAGATCAATGACCTGGTTAGGGCTAATTACCACATACTCTCATTCTAAATTAAAAAGGACCTTAGTAACTGAAAGCCCTGTATGATTAAGTAGCTCCAAAGATTAACTGTGATAAGAGTGGTATGGTGCTTCCAGGTTTTCTCAGTACTATATATTTGTCACTCTCTGGACCCACCACACGGACCTTGGAGCTCTGTTTCAGAAGGCCTGCAAAGTGAATTAGTAGTCATTGATCAGTTGGGAGTGGACAAATCTAAAAATGTTATTGAGAACCAGTTTTGTCTGAGCAGCAGAAGTGTGATCCCTGGGGTACTGCCTGGGCTACTGAGCCTGGTGCTCTTCCATCAGCACCCACCTCCCATCTAGTGCCCTGGCTGTCACTCATGCACTGACCCCAGGGCAGCTTTTAGGAGAGTTTTTACCAGCCCCTGACTTCATGTGAATGCTGAAGGCCCTGATTACTCAAGGGTTTATCCACTGAGCAGGTGCGGAATTCAGCTCCAGTGGGACACCCCACTGCTGACTGCTGTGCTTTGGTCCTGGATTTCATGTGAAGTTTCCTGTACAGGCAGCAGTTTTTACCGCTAGAGCTGCTCCTGTGCCAGGGCTGAAAGGAAGAAGTCTCAGAGAAGCAAAGATGACAGCTATTGGAAATTATTTCTATACAGTTCCTAAACCAGAGAGGACAACAGCCCATGAACTTCCCCTCCAGTCTCAGAGCAAAAGTCCACCTGGAGCAGAATAGTTTCTCTGTCCATGATGAGTAGTGGCTGCTTAGACATGAACATAAGAAAAAGAAAAAAACAGAAAATTCCCTGCCAACACCCCTCCTCATTATTCAGTAATCTGCAGCTTAAAGAGTTCCAGATTGGAGCTTGGATCCACTTCACTGTGTTTAATAAGCCTTTGATGTACTTTTCTTCCATGAATTTGTCTAATTGCTTTTTGAACCCATTTATACATTGGACAATGAGCTCAAAGGTTTGATTATGCTTTGTGTGTTGTTAAAGGACTTCCTTCTGTTAGTTTAAATCTATGGCCCGATCAGTTTATTTGGTGCCTCTGATTTCTGCCTTACAAGAAACAACGAACAATCGTTTGCAGTCACTTCCTCCACACTGTTTATGATCCCATGTAGCCACGCATAAACCCCTCACTCATTTATTTCTCAAGTTGATGAGCCCTAAACTTTTGATTTCAGCGTGCAGAACCTGCTCCATACCCATCCAGCTGTACTTGCCAGCCATCTCTGCCCATTCTACTTCTACAGAATTTTTGTCTGGGATGGCACAATGGGGCTGGGAGCCATTTTAGCAGCATAATGATGGTTTTGCTTTTGTACTCTAGATCTTTCCTAACTATTGCATACATACTCTGTTCCTCTTTGACCTCTACTGAGCACTGAACTGACTTTATCAGAGAAATTCCCAGTGATTCTAAGATAAGTTTCTGAGTGTTCCTGTGCAACCTGCTGTAGGTGACCCTGCTATTGCAGGGGGGGTTGGACTAGATGATTTTTTGAGGTCTCTTCCTCAACTTTCTATGATTTTATGATTCTGTGAAGTCCTAATTTGGAACCTCTTTTGATGTATTTACAATTACAATTGATGTTCCTCATGTGCATCACTTTACATTTATCAATATAGAATATCTTCTGGTTTGGAAGGATTATTACCAATCGCTTTGTAAAAAAAAACACTCTGAGAGTTGTTCTACTCACATTTCAACTAGAGGAGGTTCAGATTCATCCTTCTTAAACTGCTGACCTCGTCCCTGGTGAATTCTGATAAAAGAATTTATCAGGCTTTTCCACTATAGCCTTTTCTTCCTTGAGCACCCATTACACCCTAAAAATGAACTGCCATGGTAAAATATCTGACAAGTTTCTTGTTTCTGATGTGCTTGAATTGTTACTTAAATTGCCTTTTGGGAGTTGCTTCTGAAAATCTTTTTTGCCCTGCCATATGACAAATTTTACACAGAGCTTGGCCAAGTTTCCTCTTTTCTGTTTTGCACTTTTTGGCCCAATTTCTTCTGTTGAGTGTATGCCTTTTACTTCAAGTATCCTTTTTTAAATCTGCAGCTGAACTAGACTTTGCCCTTTTTCTTGCATTCGTTCCTTCTGCAATTTTTGGTGCTATAAATTTTAGTGAGCATTTAATGGGCTCTTTCTGGTAATTTTCATGCCACAGGAAAAGTTTTTTACCCTCTTAGCTGTTGATTTTCTGTCTCATTCTTTATGAAGTTTCTTTCCTCAAGACAAAATAATGCTATTGAACTGAAGGGTTTGTTTGTTTGTTTCTCAGTCCTGTTGAAATGAATTAAGTTGTGCTTATTATTACAACCTGATTCTTAAATAGCTATGTGTAAAATCCAGTCCCAGCCAGGACTGGATGACTTGGTTTTACTCCTGAAAGATCTCAGCCCTGTGTGTCCAGACTTTCTCTATTTGTCAGGCTCAATACAGAACATGTATTACCAGGGACTGCAGAATTATGCCTGGCTGGGACATGATTTCTTTTCAGGGTAAAACAGCTCATATGTTAAATAGCTGGATTAGCATACAGGCAGTCTGAGATCTTCTTTTGGGTGGTTTTTGTTGTTCCTTTTGTTTATTTGTTTATTAATAATTCACAAGATAAGGTTTCCCAGAAGCATATCTTCATGCTGTGTTCCTGCCACATTTCACATTGAAGAGGACAGACTGTCAGTGTGCTAATGCCCAGCTTTTTCCAAAAATAGATGTAGTAGCATTTTCTTAAGACACTCAGAAAATCACTGACCACTTCTGTGTGTCTGTAGTTACATCATCCGTGTTTTTCCTTTCTGCTTTCCTCAAGAATTTCCCACAACTCTGCCAGTCTATAGTGATATTTAAATATCCCCAAATGTACAAGGCTTGTGTCAGGTATACCTAAAAGTTCACTCTATCTGATGCAATAAATATTACTTAGAACATCCAAGAGTACAAATCACTAGGAGAATAGCCTGAACCCAGTAGCAAATTATTACAGGCAAACTTACAGATCTCTAGAGACTTCCATATTTTATTTGCACTCAAACTCAAATGTTAAATATGTGGGCCCTGTACATGGGATCAGCTGGAAAGCAGAACCTTTCTCTGTAACCCTTTAATAAATCCATTCCTTTATTTTTAGCAGCAGCTGTAACTGCCAACAGTTATCTGTCATGTCTGGCCTGTCTGGTCTTCTTCACTGTCATATCAAAGCTCTCATATTAAATAATGTACTGGCATCATGTTTTTGTAAGAGCATTTTGATAAGCAATAAAGGCAGAATCTGATAGCACTGCCATGAAACTCCTATAAGCAGAGCTGAACCTGCCCATTATGCACCAGAATGAGCTCTGCCAGCATGTTTCCAAGATCAGCTGCTATCTTGGTGGCTATCCCAGCCCTGCATTTCTGTAACATTCAGCAAAAGCCCCTTTCTCTCTGCTCTTCAGGTCCTCATGCGAGCACCCAGGAGCACTGTCCACTGTTGTATTCCTGCTGTCTCTTCCCGTGTACAGAGTGCCAAACAAGAAAAAATGGTAGGATTTTTCATGCTGTTGACAAATGATGACAGGATTCAGATGGCTGAGCTCATTTCCACTCTAGCCTTGAGCAGGCTTGAACCTCCATCTCTGATACTGGGAGTTTTAGCATATCATCTGCTACCCTTTGCTACCTGCTCCAAGGTCAGAACTACTAAAGAACGGATCTGCATTAATTGTTATGGAAAAGAGGGGATTTCAAGGTAACCAAAAAAGCTGAAAACACAGAGCAAATAAATGAGACTATTTTCACCTACCCGTTGAATGTTTCTAAACTGCCCGTGTGCAGGAACCATGAGAATGGTTCCTGGGCTGTGCTTTACCCATCACTGGGCTCTGAAAGGCTGGGGGAGTGCTATACAGAAGGACACAAACCCATAATTGTTTTCAATTTTCTCTTTTCAAGTGAAATTTTATGATCAGGGTGCAGGGTGATCTGCAAGACAAGTTGGCAGAGGTCTTGGGCCAAACATAATTTGGGATGCCTGCCACAGGAATACTGGAAGCAGATAAAGATATAAAAATTCTCTGCATGCAGGTTGAAAACTAAATACAATGTTTGTTATTCTGTCTGTCTTAGTCTGGCAAGATGCTGGGATAATAAGAGGTGGGTAAGCATTGTTTCTGCTATTGATACAGCATGATTACTTTTTCTTAGAATGTGTCTCTTTAGAGAAGATGTATAAAATTGGCAAAGGCAATCTATCCATTCCCAGCAAAAGTCTGCAAAATTACGGGCTGCAGTCTAAAAGCAGAAATGCAGTGGGAACAGCTCTAGCAGTGACTTATTATTTCCCACCAGCTGAATTCAGAGAGTAGTGAGTGAGTGGGACAGGAGGAGGAATGCAATGCCTTGGAGGAGAAAGTTGCTATTTATGCACAAATACATTAATAAGCATCAATGATGAGAAATGAAAAAGAAAACTCACATGACAGTTTAATGGGATTTTGGTAATATCTGATATACTTATGAAGTTTTGCACGAATCTGACAGGGATGCTAACAAATTCCTTTTCCCATTTTAATGGAAGTTAAACAGATTTAAGCAAATCTTGGGGCAGATTTATTAAATATTATGTAGATTTTTATAAACCCACTGGAGATACAATAACAGTTATTTCTGAGTTAGCAAATCTTTCCATGTGCTTGTTAGAGATCTTGGTAGATTAAAAAAGGAGCTAGATCTTGCAAATGTTAAGATTTAATATTTAGAGTCAGACTGAATAAACCATGGGTGGATTTTACAATGACGTGTTCAAGATTTAACAAATATTGTCTCATCTCAAGAAAATAAATGTTAAATAAGGATGAGACTAATAAGGTTCAGCAAGACAAGAGATCCATTTACAAATCTTTTATGTATTTAATAAATACATTAAATGAAGTGCTGTGCTCATTGGAGATTGTATCAATGTAAGAAATTCATCTCCAGTATGACTTAGTCAGACTAATTCCCTATTTATTAAATGTTCTTGAGATTTAGAGTCCACATCAAGCTTAATGTACATCTGGGAGGCTCTGTAAAACGTTCATAAGAAATGGTAGCCAGTGGCAGCCTTGGAATTAGGAAGTGTCTTCATCTCTTCTACTTATACCTCACCCTAGGAAAGGGACATGAGAAGAAAGGAAGAGAAAGTAATATTGAAGTGAAAGTGTTTCTATACTACGTTGTGTGGGATAGAAGCTTCTGGAGATAGTCATGGGGGAAAGGGAGGCTCTTATCCAGAAATAGGAGGACAACAAAGTGACTGGGATTCTGACAACAGGAAGATTGCACAGACTTGGCAAACTGGGACACCAGCAAGCATCTAGGACATAGAATATTCAGCATTTTTGGTATCAGGGAAAAGATATATCCCGTGGATTGCAGTGGATTGGCCCCTTAGCCATAGCACAGATGGAAGAGCAAAGCAAACATCCGATAGTCATTTGTCTTTCTCTTACTCTGTCATTTCTACTCCTGGCCAGCTCAGCTCTTGGTCACCTCACTGAAACCAACAGAGAGGTTACGAGTTATTCCGGTCATTTGAAGTGTGGATGTCTGTCTGTCCTGGCAACAAGGCTGTCAGGTTGTGCCTGGGCTCCTGGAGAGTTTCTATATGGTCATGGGGCTCATCTCTTTCTGCTCTGGAGTACGTCATGCTAAGTACTGCTCCACAAAGGATGTGCATAAATTAGAGCTACAGTCCCCATTAATGATCCCAAGCATGGTTTGGTGACAATTTGCTTTGCCTGATGTCATCATGCTCTTTCAGATGGCATTGCTGCATCAAGCTTGTTGCTTGCAGTGTTAACACTTTCATTAACTTCACTGCATGTGTTGCCCTCAAAGACTGGCTGCATGAACACACTAACATTTGGGGTGTGATTTGATAGGCCTGGGGCCAATGTATTGGACTTTCTTTCACCTCTAGCAAACATTCTTTAGAATAAAAAAAAATAATGACAATGTTTGTGAAAAACTTGGCACAGGTAGTTCAGAAGACAGTGTAAATTAAATGTGGGAGACAACTGACAGTACAAAACTACAGCATCTGCAGTCAGCTCCTTGCACTGGGACAGTCCTGGTTTCTTGGAGGGGATGACTTCATAGTTGGACAGTGGCATCATCCTTTTGACATATAGCTTAAATGGACCAATGGTGCAAGTCCATTTCACTTGGAATCCACTTGTCTGTGCCTGTTCCAAGTCTCAGCATGCAGGCAGCAGCTCTCCCCACTTCCCAGTCCCCCTGTGTCCATCTCACCAAGGAGCTGCTGTTCCTGAGAATTTCACAAGAGGGTGTTTTCTGGCAGAGAGTCCTTGTTGCCTGCAACCCATCTTGAGAGAGTCTCTGACCATCCCTCCTGCTGGGGGGCAAAGCAAGGGGACCCCAGCAAAGCAGGGGAGTCCAGCAGAAACACACACTTCATAGAAACAGGACTATTTACTGCTGTCTGCTGGTGATTCTGCACAGATCAGCCATGGACACTTCCTCACAGCAGAAAAAAACATCTCTAAGAAGGGATAATGATAATAATAATAATTGAAATCAGAAAAGCTTCCCGTGTCTTTGTGTGCACAGTAATATCATGACATTTTACATCAGAGTGGGATTAATAATGGGGAGCATCCTCCTGCCTCTTGCAGTTTATTTCATTCAGGGCAGGGGATGAGGAGTTGTATTGCAGACAATCCTTTCCTGGACCACGGTGTTTTGAGGTCCAGTAGGTGTTCTTGCCAAGGTGCAAGAACAGTTCTCTGAGAGCTGCCTTGGATTCAGTTAGTCTATCTTGGTGCTAACGCTCCAGACCCAACTAACCTCTTCTCTGGCAGCTCTAGAGTGAACTCCCTATGGGTTTGGAAGCTCACCTTTTATTGGACAACCCTAATGGGGCACAGGTGGGCTTAACAGGAGCTGATGCCTTCCTCCTCCTGACTGGCAACACCTGAGTGTCTTTACCTGATTGCCTCTGCAGTTGCACGGCCATTGTGGCAGTCCCCAGGGATGGAGCCGGTCAGGCTTCTCCCCCAGACCCTGGCTGGGGGTAAAGGTAGGGTGGCAACTGGTTTGCCATTCAGTGGACAAACCCTGTGACACCTGGCATGATAGAAATGATGCTATTTAGCATTTTGTCACGCTACAGAGAGGGAAAAGAAACAGTGCAAGAAAGCTGAGCTGAGATTCACCTCACACCAGCCCTTGCAGGAACAATTACAAAATACAAATACTGTGGATGCTTCCTTAGCAAAGCAAATCTGTCCATTACCTGCTTCTGTTCTTTTATCAAGCATCTATTTAAAGAGAAAATGCTTCTCTGATGCCTCTTTTTTTCCTCTCCCCTGCTCTATGCTAATACAAGTTGTCCATCAGATTCCTGATTGTATCACCATGCCAAAGTAAGCTGACTCCTAAATGCTTACTGTTTCACTGTGATAACACTGTTGGGCATCTTCTTGTGTTGAGCAGCTTTTTACAGCATGAAGGTTTATGGCAGGTGAGAGCTCTTCATTTTACTGTGAGGACAGAGGGAAAACCAGACTCCTTGCCAGGGCAACTCCCACATGTTGGCACGGAGCCACCAACCACATTAACCCATAGTCATTCAGCAAGCAGGAGATGTGCTAAAGAAACAACCGTTGCTTGAGGTGGTCACTTTTATTTCTAAACCAACCTTGCTCTGGAGCTTTTTCAACCCTGACTAGAGCATCCCCTGCTGATCATCCCTTCTTTCTTGGCCAGGGTCCAAGGGCAGCTCAATCCCACCCAGTTCAGAGCGTGACATAGTAGAAAAAAACTCATGTTTCCAAGATTCCAAGTAAATAATTAAAAAACAGACAAGACCCGTTAATCTTAGGAAAAAAAAAAAAAAAAAAAAAACAAAACAAACCCCAACCCAGACCTGTTTTGGTTTGGGGTTTGTTTTGTTTTTTCCTAAGATTAACGGGTCTTGTCTGTTTTTTAATTATTTACTTGGAATCTTGGAAACATGAGTTTTTTTCTACTATGTCACGCTCTGAACTGGGTGGGATTGAGCTGCCCTTGGACCCTGGCCAAGAAAGAAGGGATGATCAGCAGGGGATGCTCTAGTCAGGGTTGAAAAAGCTCCAGAGCAAGGTTGGTTTAGAAATAAAAGTGACCACCTCAAGCAACGGTTGTTTCTTTAGCACATCTCCTGCTTGCTGAATGACTATGGGTTAATGTGGTTGGTGGCTCCGTGCCAACATGTGGGAGTTGCCCTGGCAAGGAGTCTGGTTTTCCCTCTGTCCTCACAGTAAAATGAAGAGCTCTCACCTGCCATAAACCTTCATGCTGTAAAAAGCTGCTCAACACAAGAAGATGCCCAACAGTGTTATCACAGTGAAACAGTAAGCATTTAGGAGTCAGCTTACTTTGGCATGGTGATACAATCAGGAATCTGATGGACAACTTGTATTAGCATAGAGCAGGGGAGAGGAAAAAAAGAGGCATCAGAGAAGCATTTTCTCTTTAAATAGATGCTTGATAAAAGAACAGAAGCAGGTAATGGACAGATTTGCTTTGCTAAGGAAGCATCCACAGTATTTGTATTTTGTAATTGTTCCTGCAAAGGCTGGTGTGAGGTGAATCTCAGCTCAGCTTTCTTGCACTGTTTCTTTTCCCTCTCTGTAGCGTGACAAAATGCTAA
>JAAWXA010000009.1:286891-306683 GCA_038090715.1 Florisuga fusca
GTCAGGTTGTGCCTGGGCTCCTGGAGAGTTTCTATATGGTCATGGGGCTCATCTCTTTCTGCTCTGGAGTACGTCATGCTAAGTACTGCTCCACAAAGGATGTGCATAAATTAGAGCTACAGTCCCCATTAATGATCCCAAGCATGGTTTGGTGACAATTTGCTTTGCCTGATGTTATCATGCTCTTTCAGATGGCATTGCTGCAGCAAGCTTGTTGCTTGCAGTGTTAACACTTTCATTAAGTTCACTGCATGTGTTGCCCTCAAAGACTGGCTGCATGAACACATTAACATTTGGGATGTGATTTGATAGGCCTGGGGCCAATGTATTGGACTTTCTTTCACCTCTAGCAAACATTCTTTAGAATAAAAAAAAATAATGACAATGTTTGTGAAAAACTTGGCACAGGTAGTTCAGAAGACAGTGTAAATTAAATGTGGGAGACAACTGACAGTACAAAACTACAGCATCTGCAGTCAGCTCCTTGCACTGGGACAGTCCTGGTTTCTTGGAGGGGATGACTTCATAGTTGGACAGTGGCATCATCCTTTTGACATATAGCTTAAATGGACCAATGGTGCAAGTCCATTTCACTTGGAATCCACTTGTCTGTGCCTGTTCCAAGTCTCAGCATGCAGGCAGCAGCTCTCCCCACTTCCCAGTCCCCCTGTGTCCATCTCACCAAGGAGCTGCTGTTCCTGAGAATTTCACAAGAGGGTGTTTNAAAAAAAAAAGAGTACACAGCTGGAAAAGGCCTCTCCTCCCCAACCCAGACCTGTTTTGGTTTGGGGTTTGTTTTGTTTTTTTTTTTTCTCTCTCTCTCTGTTAAACCTGCTTCATTCATCACAGTTTGGACAAGCTTGAGAGAGCAACCTTCCTGCTGTAAAAGCAGGTTCTCCCTTCCCAGTGGTGGAGGAGCTGGTTACAGATTTTGGGAAGCTGTCTGTGCCAGGCAGCTCTGCAGCAGGTGTCAGCACTGATGCATAGAAGCAGACAAGTGTGTCTCAGTATTCCCCGCCTGCCAACCCCTCTCTTTCCTTGCCATTTACATGATGTGCAAATTATCAGAGTATTTTGCTGCTTTCAACAGGATTTTGAAAATAGATCATCCAAAATTAAGGTCACTTTTCTCCCTTTATGATTAGCATTGAGCTGCTTCCATATCTCAGGGGTGGGAAATAAAATTTAAATGAGGTTCAACATATATTAGGAAATTTTCTTAAAGATGCTGTTATGTTCTTGCTTCTAAGATCTATGTCCTTGCAGCAGTCAGTTTTAGGAGTTTCTATTTAATTCAGGTGGCAGGTCCAGTGGAGTGAGGGTAAATTTGAGGCTAGGAATTAGAATAAAAGAAACTGAATAGAATCAGGTTTTACACTCTGCCTTTCACACTGGGCACATTGTTATTCACATTTATCACCATCTATATAAGATGCAGGACGAAGAGGAAAAAAGAAGGAAATGAAATGCCAAAAAAATAACTGTCTTTAAATGATGAGCTGCTGAAGAAATCCAGAGAATTCAGACTAAAAAGGATATCCTGAGAAAAGTCCCCAAATGTGAGAGGCAGAGGAGAACTGAAAGACAAAGTGCAATGTGGGGATTTACAGAACTGTTCACAGTAAGAACTCATCTGATTCTTAAGTCACTTAATCTGCAGACCCAATTATCTGCATGTCATCAAAAGTCCTCCACAACAAGTGAAAATAACCCAGAAAACAAACCACCATAACGTTTTCTTCCCATTTTTTGCCAGCACTTAATAGGAAAGTTCTCTGATGAGATTTCCCAGCACTAAGAATACATTACTTTTAACTCAATATGCCAAAGTACTTTTTGAGTATGCTAACCAGCACTGTAAATAATTGAAAATAAGTGATACTTGTTAAAATAAATGAACAAAGTGTATCTTGTAATGCACAGTATCTTTGATTTTTTTATTGTGTTTGATTGGTAATTTGCAGAATTCTGCACTCCCAAATACATCTCATAGTCATTAGTGGAACTTGTTCTGATCTGCTTCATGAATAGAAATGTATGCCTAGGTTTGATATCAATAAAATAGAGGATTACATGGCTATGGAATATATCATGTGAAGATGAGTCTGGATAGGAGCTGCTGTTGTTAAATAATTTAGGAATTTATCCTGTCTGTTCATCAGTCTCTGGAAACTGGAGTGCTCTAGAAGTGGGAGCAATAGGAAAAACAAGGGTTTGGAAAATCTTACAAGATAGATATATTTCTTCTACATAGGATACAAATTTGGTTTAAACTCTAATTTCTTGGGTTTAATTTTGGTCATAGGGGTTAAATGGACAAACCACGGCATGAGTTCAGTTTTTCTGAAGAAAGGAGATTTTTGAAGGAAGCAACTGCACAACTAGGCCCTGTGCTACCATCACCAGCTCCTTGCCAAGGTAAGGCATCTGTGTATATTGTGTCCATAACAAGGTGCTTTTTTTTCTGCCTGCATCTACAGCCAATGCCCATGGCTACTCACTGTGTATATGCTCATGTCTTCCTTCTGTTTGAAAACCTTCTCATTATTTTTAGAACCTTATCCAGTACTTACTGATATCAACTAGGAATGTTTAATCTCACATACGATGATGAACATCAAATTTGGAAGGACCTTCAGCAGAACAGCAGATCTATTTCCTTCTCCCAGGGCAAGATGAACTGTCCTCAGGTCATCCTTAACAGATGTTTGTCTCATTTAAACATGACCAGAGACAGGGACTCAACTGTATTCCCAGTGCTCTGCTTTCTTCATCACTGGAAATCTTTTCCTGATATCTATTCCGAGTCTTTCTTTCTGCAATTCATTATGCAATTTCTACTTACCCTACAAACTCTGAAAGCAGAAAGCAGATTATAGCCTTTCTAAGTGCCTCTTTCATGTTATTCAAAACTTAAGTTCCCGATAGAATTTTCTCTTCTCTCAGCTGAATGATCCCAGGCTGTTCAGTCTCTGCTTGCAGGTCATGTTTCGGAGACATTTGATCTTCCTACTTTCTTTTGCTTGCTCTCCAATCACTCTGTCTGTCACTTGAAGTGTGCATTAAAAAAACCTTCCACCAATTGCCTAGGAAAACCTCCAGTACGCCAAGTTTCATCACTGCTTAAAAGAGAGCAAAATCACTTTGCATGGCCTAAGATTTTTGTTACAGACTTCCACAATGCAGGCAGGTAGATACAGTGAAACAATCACTACAGCATTTGGTCAGTCCACCTTGAATTGCTCACCATTTGGTCAGAATAAAAGTTGACTACAGTCAGTCAAGCC
Source organism: Florisuga fusca (assembly GCA_038090715.1). Taxonomy (NCBI): domain Eukaryota; kingdom Metazoa; phylum Chordata; class Aves; order Apodiformes; family Trochilidae; genus Florisuga; species Florisuga fusca. Next base: position 290,179 of record JAAWXA010000009.1, read on the forward strand.
CAATTCCACACTAGCTTGAGCAAAAGATGTTATTAAGGACTCCAAGATTTGACCCTATGTCCTAGATCATGAGTGACCTCAGGATGTACCAAAAAACAGTCTGTTAGCTAAACTGTCTCCTCTGCATTTTTTAAATAAATGACTGTTTCAAAGTTAAAGATGCCTAGCAGTATATCAAATAATTTTTTCCCTATGTATGAATTTCTATGAGCCATATGGAAAGGAAGGAGGGAGGAAGAGCAAATGTCCATATAAAGCTTCTTTACACAATAACAAGGATTTAAAATTCTCTTTGCAGGCAGGATCTAAAAGGTTAAACATACCAGTGGAGCTGTCACTGTCACCCTCCTAGTTTCCCCCCAAAACAGCTCATTTTTTTGACAAAGCCAATTATCTGAAAATGACAGGAAATGATTAGTCATGTTAATTAAAAATAATTTTCTTTCCCACTCCTAAAAAGGTCAGATCATCAGCTGTATGGAAAATTGAGCCTTCATGCACTTTCATTTGATTTCCCATTCAAAGTCTAATTAGTTACAATTTGTTGTTAAAAGAGATCATTTTTTTTGATAAAGCCTACATTTTTTTCTCCTCTCCCTACTCATTGTCAGGTTGATATTATTATTGTGCTATGTGTGTATATGATTTCATCATGGCTAGCCCTGAAAATAATGGACAAAAGCTCACTCAGAGAGGTGTCTCTGGAGGCTGTTTCTGTGCCCAGTGCCTCTGGGGTCCTCCAGCCTGAGTGGTTTCTCCAACTGGAGCTACACCAAGAAGCTTTGTGTGGTTCAGCAACTGGGAGAAAACCAAATGGGGAGAGCAATATTTGGGGAAAAAATATGGTTCTTCTCCTAGTCCTTGTTTGGTGTCCCATGTGTCACTGTTGATGAAGAATATCTTGAAGCAGCATTGGGTAGAGTTCAGGCAGTTTTTGAGGTTACTGCTTGGTGGGTGTCTGTTGCCATCAGACAACACTTTCAGTCATTCCTGTTACTTCTCAGTGTCTTGGTCACAAGAGCCTTGTGGCTTTTCACTTGCACATTTGCTTGGGTAGGAGGAATCAAAGAGCATCATCTTCAGGAGACTTCCTCATCATTACTTCTTCTTGTTCCTCTAACCCTAACAAAACTTATGTGATCTCTAACTATGCCTTATTTCCAAAAAAACAGGTTTGGAAATACCATTCAGGTTCTCCCTGTTGTTGTGTTTCAAAGCTCTGAATGCAACGCCAAAGCAAGAGACAGAGTGGATAAAACAGTAGTGGAGAATAGTGGAAAAGGTTCATTTTTAATTTCTCAGGTAGTGGGGCCAGGGAGTTTCCTGGGCTGACCAACCCCCCTCTGACATTTACTCATTTAGTCCATGTCCTTTCTCACCTCCCACCAGGTGAGCTAACTTGTGACCTCAGCTCCTGCATTCAAGACAGAATACCTGCCTATTCCCATCCCTTCTGTGATAAGGAGATAAATGCAGTGAAAAATGCATGTTCTTCTGTCTTCCATGGAGAGTTTTCTTAAAGTTCTTCACACTTTTTTTTTTCCTTTTCCTTTCAAGGAAAATAACTCACACGGATGGTGACATATATGAAAAATAACATTGAAAAATGAGCACTCACAATTTGTTTACGTACAAAGTCTACACAGAGAGACAATGCTGATAGGAGTGAACATTTACAACATTCACCTATAAAATATTGAGCCACTCTCTACTCTCATAGAGATGACCTGACAGGCTTAGAGTGATAAATACCATTTTAAGAAACTCCTCAATAGGAGAATTTATGAAATTAAAGATTACCATCCCCATCTTGATACTGGAACCAGTGTGCTGTTGCTTTCCAGTTGCCTTGAGGTAGCTTATTCCCAAAGAAAATTGCTTTTTCTTTTAATGAGAATTTGTGTTACCACATCTCCCACCTCCTGTGGGTGCGGCGAACCTGGGGAACAAATAGGAGTGTTATTACTGCAAATAACAGCTTAGAAGAGTTCCAGAGTAACTCCCAGTGACTTAATAGAGCCCTTCAACATGGAAAGACCATTGAGTAGCACAAGTCAAATGAGAAACCACTTAGCAGCACAGCAGTGTGGGAGATTAAAATGCCTCTTTGCGGAATATAAAGGTCAGTGAGGCAGTAAACTCCTTAAAGGGGAAGACAATACATTTCATGCATGAAGGACCAAGCCTGGAAAGATATGTGACAGTCATGTGTGTCAGTAATCTTTTCTGAAGGAAAATATATTTAGAGATATCATTTGCAGACTTAATGGCATGCAAAGGCAACGACAGCCCTGTGGCCAGCCCCAGGCTCCCCAGCTGGGCAAAAAATAATAGCAGAAAAGAACACAACGAGCATTAAGGAGTCAATTTGGATGTTCTGCCAGGCATTGGGAGCATGAGAATGAGTCTGCCAAGGAGGGGAAGGACGTGCTGAGGCAAAAAGAGGTGGAGAGTATTTTGTAGAGGTGAATTCTTCTCTCCTTTGTGACCCTGTGAATCTAAAATGATATTACTGGTGAACACAGAAAGCTGCAGCAGCATCTATCGTTGTGCCTCAGTTTTCCAGCTCCATTTCCTCTGCATATTGCTGGTGATAATACTTTAACAATAATAATACCCAGCTTTCAAAGCTTTTCCAGAAAAAAATAATGTCTCTGGCTCTGCTGCCAGCAGGGGATCTGAAACAGCTTGCTATGAGAAAATGCTGATTCTGAAAGTCTGAATGTTTCAGGGGACAGTATCAATTTCATCTGACTTTTATTTAACATTCTACCTGGGTAAGCCTGAAGCACTGTTTCAGCCTCATCATGTTGGCTCTCATATGAATGATATCATACAGCAAAAAATGTTTCAATGAGGCAATTTCCAAAAGCAGTTTGTGGAAGGGAAAGTTCATTTCATGATAAATTTCAAAATATCAGGGTCCTTTTTCAGAAATTGCTCAGTCTTTTCTGAAATTTCTTTGTGATGGGAAGAACAGAAATTGCAATGTTTGGGACCACTATCTGACAGCCAGCAGCTCGATAAAGACAGTGATTTTGAGAGTGAACTAGCTTACTCTGAAGACAACAAGAAAAAAAAATAAGGAGGCTAGAGTTCCTGTGAAATACAGGGATCAGCTTCCCTGAGGATAGCTATGTCTGTGACAGTCTTTCATTCTCTTTTTCAACAGCACAACAGACTTTTAGAACTGACTCAAGGTTTCTTGGCAGCTCAGGCAGGACTGAGCACAGTCATTCCATGGTCAGGGTGCTGGGACATGGGGAAGAGCAGAGAGGAGACAGCATGGTGGGAAATGATACCCAGAGCAGGGCTCTGGATCTCTCTGATCATGGGAGACAGTCATAAAAACTGTGGATCTGTGCAGCTGGAAAAGCAAACCAAAGGGTCCCTAAAAACCACTGTGTCCACACAGGACACTGTTGCTGCCTCAGTGGATGCAGGTTTACTTGTATACCACTGACCTGCAGTGCTTCCCTTAAGAAATGGCTTCATCTTTGCCTTCTAACCACCTTCCTCTGGTTTTGTCCAGCTTAGTTCTTCCTGAGGACAAGAACTCCAGGTACTTCTTTAGTGTCTTAACACAACCTTGGTTAGAGCTTCAAGGAAAGAATGTGTTAGAGATAACAAACTTCAGTGTTTGGATGGGAAAATAGCCTGGAGTCTTCATTCAGCAGTGCTCTTGACATGAGCATACATGAGATCAGATCTTTGCAATCGGTTTTGTGGTTCTAGGAACCCAATGGAAAACATAAAACTAAGACATGAAATGCTGCTGCCTGACAGCATCCAATCTTTAATTTGGATGTTAAACCACGAGGAGTCTGCCCACTCATAAATACATCAGGGAGACAAAACAAAAACATCTTGAGGAAATAGTAAATGGGGAAAAGGGTCTTGAATTTTCTAAGGACGCATGCTCAGTTTGAAGACTTTGCTAAGGATCTTGTTTATAATCCTCCTGCAAATAAAGTACTCTGAAATAAAAGCTGCTTGGTCCTTTCAAGCTAACAGCCCTTTGTTCACAGCACATTAGTGGAACAATTTTTAAATAATAACTTAAATTATTTTTTGAAAGATGCTTTTTTGCAGTCAGAGGATGGTTCTTTATTTTCCCAGTCTGCACTCTGATTCATTAGTTCTAGTTGCATCCAACTTGTGGAGGTTTATTTGTTCAGCTAGAAATGGGACATTAACATTTTAAGAGAATGATGTGTAGCTTTGAGAGATAATATTCTCTCTGTCCTATTCTGCTGATGCTTTCTTACACAGTGCAGAATGCCACATTCTCTCCCTCCAAAACAATGAGTTTATTATAAACAGTTTATCACTTGGCACATGATTTTCTATTTTTCTTATTTCTTTGCCCACTTTTTTTTCTAGTAAAAACACTTAAAATTCTCTGCATGCATCTATTGGGCTGAAAAGTTTGAGGCTGGCAATATTATTCAGACTCAGGGAATAATATTCCCACCCCCTGGAGCTTTTCTAAAGGCAATCCAGGGTCCCTTCTTCCTGTGCATGTTAACCATGGTCTGAAGCAGTCACTTCTGGACAGGTCTGATATCTCTCACCTGAGTATCAGCAGTCACTGTAGTTCTGGGATACCTGAGTAGCAGTTAAGTGTCTAAATCACCCTAAGATACTGCCCTGCTGAGGGAAGAATGAAGTCCTGCATTAAGTGCAAAATATTGCACTGAAAGGGTATTAAGGCTGTAAAACCAAGTGCTTGTAAATTAAGCCATGACATAATTATAATTTCCTATGCAGTCTGGAAATGGAAACACTGTGACATTCCATAGGCTTCATATTATGTCTTTCACTGCTTTTAACTTGGCTAAAAGAGGGGAGGTGAGATATGGGGAAAAACTTGTTTCTTCTACAGGCTGATCTCCTCAGCTGATTACATTCTTGCCCCTGCTGCAGTATGTGAACTGTAGAATTTGTCCCTGAAATTGCTGCCAGAACTTGTTGCCATTGGTATAGAAAAGAATTGCTACCACATCAGACAGTTGTGAACAGCTGAATTTTATGGAAAGTACAAGTTAAAAAAAAAAAAACATAAAAGGAAAACTCATCTGACATGAAAACAGGCACCTAAACCCTTTGTATCAAGGCCATAAACCAGTAGGTTATGAGACTATTGCACAACCTACTAGTGACTTTTTTTCTGAAATATTTACAAAAATATAAGTGTTTCTAGCTCCTCTAGTCCTTTCTCTGGATTAGATTTTCATTTTGCCCCAAGCTGCAATCCTGACTGCACTGAAACTTTGGGAATCTGCTGGCTGTGTCCAGCAGTGGCCTCTACCCTTCAATCCTGCTAATCCAAGGCAAGATGTGTGGCCCAAGATGCTCACTTGGAGCTTCCAGGCACTGGTTTTCTTTCCTCCAGCCTCTTAACTGAATCTATGTTTCTATTTGTTATCATCTATCTGGATGACCAAGACTAGCAATTAATAATAATACCAATAGGAATAATGCTGCTTTCTGAACTGAAAAATATCTGACACAGATTTAACTGCAAATCTAAATAATTCAGATAAATTGCATGGAATTTTTAGCAATAATCTGCACAACAAACAGTACTTTGAAATTAGAGGATTAAAAAGAGAGATAATGTTTAGTAGCTGGTCCAGAAGCATGATGCAGACACATAGGTGACATGAACCCAAAGACTGTCATTCATGGAGCTCTTCATCTTCCTTAACACATGTTAAACTGGCATTTGCTGAAGTAAAATTTCCAGGCTGGCAGAAAAGGGAATACTTGGTTCCTTACATGTTAGAAATAAAATAATTTTAACTTTTTGTCTTTGAACAAGCAAGTATTCCTGGAAGATTTGGAGTTAAAAGGTCTGATTTTATGATTTTGAACCCCCCTTTCCACTCCAATTTTCAGTCTCAGGAAAATGTATATACAATCAAATACCATCCCATGGAGATGTGACTGGACAGTGGATCCAACTGTCATGGACACAGCTTGGGTCTCAAAATCAACAACAGAATTTTTTTACATGTGTTTTCCCTAGAAAGAGAGTGACTTATGGTAAAGCCACAGCAGTGGGAACCTGGTGGATAGATGTCAGACCCCAGATGAGCATCTGGACCCTTATTGTATTTTAAATGATACACATTTATAACTGTAAGGCAGACTGACAGGTGATACTGTCTAACATCACCATCACTAATAGCTCTAATAGCTCATGTATCACAGCCTGTTTCATTCTGTCCCATCTCAGAGCAATTTTGAGACAATGAGCCCAGCTCTTAGATAGATATAAATGAGATGTATATAAAAGGCACAATTTCCTCCAGAACAATCAAATGATGCTGATCCCCCTTGCAGTCTAAGCCACCATCTGTACCCCAGAGAGGCAAATGCCATTTAGAAATCTGGGGGGATGCTTCCACTTCTTTTTAACTCATTGCTCTCACTTTAGTAAATGTTTCAACACTTTTTTTCTGCTTTTGTTGTTGTTGTTGTTAAGTGATGCAGTCTTTTTAAAGGAAAAAAATAATGAAATGTGCAAACATGCAGTACAGTCCCCACAAATCTGTCCCTTGCTAAACCTTCCTAGTGCAGTTGCACTTCCCCTTGAAGCCAGCATCAAGAACCACCTTTCCTGTGGGGAAGGTCCCAGGGTGCAGGCAGTATTAGCACATCTTTACCAAATACCTGCTAAGGCAGCCTTAGTACTCATCATTTTGAAAGCTGCATGATCACTAATAAAGGGAGGTGTGGGATTTTTGGGTTTGCCAGCTGCTAAAAAGCCTGTGCTCTGCCAGCATCCAGCTCCATACCTACATGTGCTCCAGAAAGGGGATCCACCAGGACTATGAGTGATGGGACACTGGAATTGACCTCTTTCCAGAAAAGCAAAGGCCTAGAGATGCTGCTTTGGAAGAGAAAAGGAAGGAAGGAGAAATGTGGCTGAAGTAATAAGCACGGGGAACTCATGATATGATATGGCATGTTTTGGTTCTTTCCAAACTTAATGCAATTTTTATATGTAGACATAAAAGAGCACATTTTCTGACTCCCCTAAAAAAAATTACCTGATAAACTCCCACTTTTGGAGTTGGTCCGAGCCATCCATTACACCATTGCCATGAACTTTATTTCATACCACACCAGGGAGAAGACAGAGCAGTTGGAGTGCTCAGACCTTCCATGTAATAACTGGCCATAAAAATCAATGTAAAATTTAATGCAAAAGGTCTGTGGGCATCCAACCTTTGGAATCCAGTGATAAGGCAGATGGAAAGCAGCACTATGCTTTCCAGCAGGTAGTATATTTTCTTTAATGTTCCTGAATTATATGTCATACTGTTGCTGTTTTGTCTATCTACATAGCAGTTAAATGTGCTGCAGCCATGATATTTATCTCTCTGGATGGTTTTTGGTTGCATTTTCCTGGACAAAGGGTGTGTTCTGTATTCTGGGTGGATCACATCACAGCACCTGAGAGTGAGACAAGGAATATCTTTTCACTGCTTTCTCCAGTGCTCCCTGACTGACATGCAGCTGGTATTCCTGCTGTGCCCTTCTCTTCATGGCAGGACTGGGAACAAAGTTAGTGTGAACTGTGTGTGCCTGATCTGGACAGTCTTAGAGAGCAAAAGCTGCATTTCTATGCTAGCTCAGTGTCATGAGTATCACTCAGGTGGTCTTGAAGGAAGTTTTGGTGCACAAATGAATCATTGGATTTTAATAACTGTTCTTGTCAGCCCCAGGATCCTTCCCAATTCACTTGCTGCTCCACAGCGTGCAGGGGAGACAGGGGAGAAATGGAGCCTTGGGCACACCTGAAAAATCAGGGGAAAAAATAAACCAGAAAAGATTGGTGGGTCATTGAGTTTTGTGTCCAGCCTCACGTGAAGAGGCAACAGGATGCTGGTGTCCCAGCAAAGGGACACATCTCTTCAGTTCCTCTCTGTCCTTGACACTCAGCATACAGCTTTTCACCTTTCCACATGAATGAAGAAAGAAAGAAGGAGATTTTTTGGTTATATCTATTTTAGCACATGCAGGTGCTCAGATAATAAGAACTGAGACCAGAGAGATCAACTGATGCTCTGATGTACCTGTAAAGACAACAAAGCAGAAGTCTTGCTTTGGCTGTAATGCTAATATTACACTGTTCCTAACCAACTTAGCAACAGGCTTATTTCAAATATTGGTCACCTGTAGAATGAGTCCCTCTGTTAGCTTCCTTTTAGATACACAGCTGCAGTGGCTGTGCATGAAGTCTGAGGCTTTTCTGTGATTTCTGGGAGCTGCTATTGATTTTAACCTGATAGATACTTGGCTCCAGCACAGGATGAGAAATCACTGAAAAGAGAAAGAGAATTCTTAACTCCTCACATTTGTGATTCAAAAGGTCCCTGTTTGGATGTCACAGCAAAATTCCAAGGAAAATGGCCTGAGGGATGGGGTCATTGCAGACAGATTGGAAAAAGCTGAAACAGGATTTTGTGAAGCCATTTTGCAGAGCAGCTAAAGTGCTCTGAAGTATTTATTAAAGCAAACAATTATGCCATTCTGTACTTTTTAAGGTTACAATAGAACTTGTATTAGAAGAAAAAAAAAAAAAAAAAAAAAAAAACAGAGACTATTTCCATAAGCTAATGATTTCTGTATAAGAACTGGACTGCAGGTGCTGAATTTCCAGGCATAGTCAGAAAGTGATTAGACAAAAAGTGAAAATGTGAATATGAGATGCACAACAGCATCTGCTCTTGGATGCAGCATGTGAGGGTCTGTCATGTGTTTTAGCACATATGCATATATCCATGTGCCCTGTTGCACATATGCAAGGAGAGCACCTTTCCTGCAGGTTCAAATGCCTGCCCAACTTTACCCACAGTACCCAGGCAAAATGATGCATTCTGGTCCTTGGAAAATGTATCCACCTGCCCACATAAGTGCATCCTATTGCTGTTGCGTATCAAAAATATTCACTAAGTTCCACCCTGTTGTAATAACATTTTGCACTTTGAGGTGGGTTGAGGCCTCTTTGAAGGGGCCCATGAGATCACAGGATCATTCCACACCACCTCATTTGACTGCTGCAGGGCTCAGCAGAGATATTTGTTACTCTCACAAACATTCATTCTGTCAACTGCAAATGTCTGGGACTTTGGAGTGCTTGGATGGTTTATATTGAATCAAGTTGCCATGGTTCTTTATAGAAAAAAACATGGTTCCCTTCCATTCCTTCACAATTTACAATGGGCAAGGAACTGGTTAGGTTGGTGGGAAGTTAGTGGGGTCGTAATGGAGAAATGGATAAAGGGGAGCATCTGGCACAAGTGGTATTGAAACTCCCTTCTGAGGTGTTTTAAACGTGATTTAACAATTGGACACATCAAGCCTGGAGCTGTCTAGCAGAATAAGCAAATGATGTCCCCATTTCACAGAAGGGTAAACTCATTCTTGGAAGTGTGGACTGGGCTGCTGGTTATTACACAGTGAAATAGCAGGAGAAAAAGAGAAGTGAGTGGAGAGGCCTACAAAGACCTCCCCTTGATGGAGCAGCAGAGAGAAAGAGAAGAAGAAGCAGGAGAAGAAGGATGGAAGAACATGAAGTACCATCTAACTTCCTAAACTGTGCTTGGCACTCAGGCATGTTGCTAAGTATCATGGCTATCCCAAGAACACCATGTGGCAAGTACATGGAGGTCACTGGCTCAGAAGAGGCTGAAGTGATGAAAACTCACTGGAAGGCTGCAGGGAGAGGGAAGCATCGGGAAGGAAGCCAGCACCTCAGGCACTGGGAAGCTGGAGGCTGTCCAAGTGATGTGTAGGGTGAAAGCCAGCGGGTGTCCTGTTCATGGGCTTATTTGTCACACTAAACTAGACTATCAGAAAATAAGAGTCCAGCAGACATGTTTAAACATCCTTCCACGTCCCAGCCACAGGGCTCTGGATGTGACGTCCAGGTAGCTGACAATGAGGTTTCTGGTTCATGAAGAAGAAAATATTCCCCATCCGGAGAAGGGAAAGTAGTCTGGGGGTTGAACTCCCCCTGCTCCCTCACACATCCTTCTCTTCTCAGCCAAACACTGTTGATTTGTTTTGGCTTCAGGATTTCATACACATGAACAACAAGCCTGCAGTACTCAGGGCTGTTCTGCTTTTCCAGTGAGCCTTCCTCCCACTGCAGGCACTGCCACACACTGAGGCCAAGCATTATGGTTATTATCTCCTACTGCTGTTAGGATTTAGGATAGTTAAATGGGCTGCACAGAATACAAGAAATTCAGTTGATGCAGAATTTGAAGTTTCCAATGTTAAATCAGCATAGAAACATCCAGTTCAGTTCTAGATTCCACAGTGAAAACCTGAAGTTGATACGGAGAGAGCTGGGTGATTCTGGCAGTCTTATGCCCTGGAGGTACTTCTGTAAACTTAGGACCCTCAATGGAGGGTATCCTTCTGCAGACATCTCTGGGGAGCATTCTAAGGACCCTATAAGGCCAAGACATCTTTGTGTCTGTGGTTCTGCTTCCCAGAAAACTAAGACTGGGAGAAAAATACAAGTATTGCCAGGAAACAGCAAAAATTGTCATAAACTGGGGCAAAACACAGGTTGCTGCTGGGGGGTGGCTCTGCTCTTGTTCTTGTGTCCCACCAACTGCCTCTTACACCTCCAGAAATTTAACTAAAACTTAAAATTTAGTGTAATATCCAGCTTAGTTCTGCCTGATCTCTGTGAATGGGAAGTGATTGGCTGGTGTGAGAAAAGGGACTGTGCATCTTGAGTAATGAACTCAATTCATTACTCTGCAATATGGCCACAAGAGTTACACGGGGATAGAAAACACAGTGATGAGTCAGGCCCAGCATTTGCTGCAAATATAGACTGCTGTCTGGTTGGCAAATGCCTCTGAAACAAGTCCCAGTGCTCTGTAAGTAGCTTCATTACTCTTAAGTGCTGTATTTACTCAATAATTTGGACCAATCATTTTCAGGTTCATTAGTCCCAATTGTTCACTTTTCACATGGTTTGATTGGTTTCTCAAACCACACGGGTTTGGGTTTTCTCCAAAACTGGGAGTAATGGGTAGAAAAGTGCTAATGACAAAAAAGAGCCTTCTGGAAAGTTTGTTTGCTTTTTTTTCTTTTAATCAAATAATGACCCAAACAAAAGCTCATTATGCTCTGGGGGTTTGAGAACATTGCCTGGATGCACTAGAACACTCTGAGTATTTGAAGGAAGGAAAAATAGAAACCCAAGTTAAACTAACTCATTCTCTCAGGACCACTTCAGGCTATATTCAGCAGTCTTGAACTCTGACCCTCAGCTGTGTTTGGTAAATGTGGATGCAAATGACTCCTGAGGCTGTGCACTTGTCTTCTAGGCTAATGGTCCTCTTCTGTGGATAGCCTGGTTTCAGGAGAGCTGGACCTATACAGATGCAGTGGAGTGGCTGGGCTTGGTCTGAGCCCACATTTTGTGGGTGTCAGAAGCAGTTGCTGCTCTCCTTCTTACATTAACATCAACTTCAATCTGTCCAAGAAAAGAAAACACTCCAGGACTTGCATGTTTACAATATGAGGTTAAAACCTTCATTCTCGACCACAATTTCTTCAGCTAGCTCCATAGAGGATCAACCACCCAATCTGCTTCTTCATTTACTCCTCTGGTTGGTCTCCTCCTTGCCCCTTTGCCTCACTCATTTACTTCTCTCCACTGGGACTTTTCCTCCATTCTATTTTTGCTTTAGGTCTAGCACCTAAATAATAAAAAATAGCACGCAGCAAGAAAGTGCTTTATCCAGAGGCCAGAGGATGGTTAAAGTCTAAATGAAAACAATTTATAATAAAAGCTCCAAATCTACTGCCACTTAACAGAGTTGAAACACATGATCCCCATTGATCATGCTAAGATTTATTAAGGATTTTCAAGCCACGTGTATTACTTAATTACAGAACAATAATATGCAAGGAAAATCCTGATAATAACTTTTCCAAATATATTATTGGATGTCACACCAGATTTTGTGGGCATAGTTTCAATCACCTGTGTACTTATGTACAATGAAGAGGAGATAAAAATCAGCCAGGTGGCTAAGAGAAATAGTTCTGAGAACTGCAGGTTAAAATAATGTATTGAACCAATAACACAATATCATGAACATACCAATATCAGAACCATTTATTTGCAAACTCTGCGTTGGCAAGTTAAAAGCCTTGAAAGAGCTGATTGTCCATATAACCCTGGTCAGAGATACTACACAGACATCCATGTATAAAGTCCATCTTATTCACACCCTGCAGCAGGAGTTAGGGTTTCTGAGGAGGACAAATAGTTCAGAGTAGGAGAAACAGAGGTGGAACTAAAAGTGAGCTCCAAATGAAGGAAGAAAAGACTTCAGGGCTTTCTGTTTCAAAAGCCAGAGCCTGGTTTGTAAAGAAAAGCAAAATCTGCTAGTTATGAGGCAGCACGAACATCCCTAATGTGAGCAGCAATAAGTAATCTTATTTTTTTTAAGACATCACCCCAAGTTTTTTACCTGATGTTAGGGGGGTGATAGTGGTGGACAGACACTGCTGAAAGCTTGCATTGCAAAGGGCTGTATTATGCCTCAGCTGGCAAGAACACTTCCAGAAAGTGCTAGATTAAATTGAACTTCCCTCAACCCCAAGTCCCCCTGAAATGAGGAAAGAAATAAACAAATTAGCTAATGTGATGATTTATCTTGTAACATTTGGAATTTGCCCCCTTGAGCAAGCAAATCCATCAGCCAAACCTCAGTGGTGAATGGTAAGGCTTAAGGGTTGCTACAAATCTTTTGCTTCAGCACACTCAGAATGAACCTTCAGGCTTCCATCCCTCTATGAAATAATCCCAGAAAAGCCAGCTGACCTGTCAGAGGCTGTGCAGATAACACTGAAATACATGATGTTAACAAAGTAATGGAACTGTCATTAACAGTAGAGATCATTGTAAAAATAAGCAGCAAGGAAATGATTCTTTGCGTTGCAATTGTGAAAATACCTGGATTTCACCTTTTAATTTCTTCATCTTAATCAGAGTCTGTCAAGGTTCTCACCCCAGATGTGAAGAGGAAGTCTGGAAAGCCACCTCCACTACCTGTGAAACGCAGCCCTGAAGCAGCAGCTGTGAAAACCAGAAGAGCCAGACAAATCCAATAGCACAAGTTTGTGCAGCCTGGAGTGTCTGGAGGAATCAGCTCCACAGATCAGACATGGAGACAGAGAAGTGAAGTTTTAGATTCTTTCTTTTGGCTTGCAACACTGCAAAGCAAATTGCCCTCAAGTTCTCTGGAGGAACTTTCTGTGCTACAATTATCCAGCCTGAAACAGGATTAGTGCGCATGAACCTGGCAAGGTTCAGAGAAACTTTCAAAATTCGGTGATTCAAGACTTCAAAGTATGATCCTGCACTTACCAGAGACTAGATAGCACCTTCCAGCACAAGTGGGGCAAAGTGACCTCCATATCCTTCTTAATTACATGTTGGGTGACTTTGCTTCATCCAGCATCTCTCCACACTCCCACATTCCACATTCGACTCCAGTTCCAGGGACCTGGAATTGCATTGCACTGGTTCATCTCAGAAGCTGGCCTAATTCTGCCATTTAATAATCTTCACTGTCCCAGAGATACACCAAGGCACTTCATCTCAGTTAGTCTTTCCCAGGTGGGCACACCTGAAAGGGTACCCAGTCCTGCAGGAACTGGGGTGGCTTTTGACAGCACTAGCTCAGTAGAAGTCATTTTCCCCACATCTTGAGGTCTTCTGCTTGGCCTCTGATCCACAAGTGAAGTCAGTTCTTCTCATGACCCCCACAAAACTGCCTCCAATTATAACCTTGGCACTGTTTTCCCATATGCCTTTCCACCAGGTTCACTTCCAAACCCTGACTCCTGACTTGTGCCATCATGGATAGCTTGATGAAGGCAAAGTAGAACCAAGATTCACAGTGGGCAGAAAATTATCAGAAGGAAGAAAATATTGAAATGAAGCTTCCAGTGATGCAGTTTCCATGGCAACTACCCTTCCACCTACAGCTTTAATCCACTTTTTCAGGCAGCCATTCCAGGAAGTGCAGGGAACTACACAACAGCTGCATAATCCTATTTCTAACACATCTCCTGATTAAAATAATTTTCCATATATAGAGATTGTCCTGAATGGCAGTGGCTGAAGGTTTTTGAATAGCCTGGGGGAGATGTTATCTCACAGTTAGATGCTTTCTGAAATAAGACATTATTTACTAGCATTTGCTGGAGGCAGAGTGAAGGAAGCACATCCCAAAGCTATTGTCCATACAGACAAATACCACTATGTCCTGTGCCACTATGCCACCCTATCTTGGATGTATTCTAAGCTACTCTTGTCTGTGCCACAGCCTCTAAGCTGCAGGTTGCTGAGACCCTTTATCAGAAGAAGCAAGGGCCAGGTTTAAAGGCAGAGTACCTAACTTGCTGTCACACTTCTTGTTCAACCTTTGTAAACATCTATGACAGCACCAGAGCCACCCTTACATTCCTGTCATCATCTGAAGGGTGCCAGCTGATGAAGGATTTTGTAGGTGAATCATTTCAATACTCCTAAAGGAACCACATGGTGATTGCAACACTTTGATTCTCTGTGGGGATTATGTGGACTGAAATCAGAAGACAGGGAATCACCTTTGTTGTCCTGAGGATGTTATTTCTCATTGTCATTGTAGTTATTGTTCTCTCTACTCTTGTTTCTAAGGCCCCTGCAAAGACCCATGTTCCCTTTTCTAAATATGACAGAATGAGGTGGAGACTCTATCTAACAGCTTGTAACTTGTGCCAGCATGGTCAAAAAAAAGAGTTGAAGGCAAGTAAAATTCTTGACAGGTGGACAACTAAGGAATAGTGAGATAAAATGGTTTTCTTAAGGTCACACTGAGTCTGTGTCCAGAGCTGAGTGCAGATCCCTGGAGTCCTACCCAGGTCTTTTATCAGTGTGATGGCTCTTCCTTCCTTCCATGCTCTCCCAGGCTGTCAGTCTCATTTGTCTTATAGAAATATTGAGATAGCTCTGGCAGATGCATTACCTAAAGAGGAAAATGTCTGAAATTACCCTTTCTTCACTCCAAGGAGTGCCAGGGGAAATCTACATTTCTAGACAGTAACTATGTTAACCATTTGCTTCCAAAAGAAGCAGATAGCAGGAAGATATTAGTGTGGGAATGAGCAAGTAAATAAAAGAATATTTCTCCCCAATAAACCTCAATTCTCTTGGAATTATTTTTAAAGTCTAGAACATTAAATTACAATGAAGTCTGGCAGAACAGGTAATGACTATCCTTAAGGGCAGGCAATTATCTTAGAAATTTTTATGTACTTTGGTTACAGTGCTGAAAATAAGAATTTAGCCAACACAGGGGAATCTCTGGGTAACAGCATCTCCACCAAGGGCTTCAAGACAAACTCTAGTACTTCTTAGCATTTAAGATCTAAACAGTAAGGGCTAGGTTATGAGTTCTTGACTTCTTGGCTTGGCACCTACTCACATAAGTAGTTCTAGTGTCTTCAAGAGGGACTGAATAACCACTGGTGAGAAAGAGATGAAAATTCTGACTCCAAAATGTAGATGAATGTTGGAATTTAATGGTAGTAGAGATAGAACATCTCCCTTTCACCAAGATCACTTATGTTGAGTGATAGTGGAAATTAGAACAATGCTGTTTCCAGCAGAACTGGTCCATGTTCTTGAGAGTTACTGGCTTCTCAAGGGGTGGTCAAGGCTGTGTGAGGAGTGTAACATTTGTTAGCAACGAATAACAACCAAAAAGAGTCTTGTGGGCAGAGAATGCTGGATATGGGATGGTGGCTACTGTAGGATCATAGATGGAAGAAATTTCAGGTGCATTTTTCTTCAGCAGCAGTTCAGGTGTGTCTGAGTAAGGTGTGCAGGATGACTGCTGGGTGAACGTGACTCCATGGACTGTTATTTCCCAAGTACAATGCGTAGCGAAGGAAAATTTCTCTTGCACTTTCCAGTGTCCCCATTTCATAAATAAGACACATTAATATTCATTATACCATGTGCATTATCATTTTGAAAGGAGATTACTGGGGATTCACTATTTTCTCTCCATCATATTTTCCAATTAGGATCCCCTCTTTTGCAAATAATAAGCTTTTTGTTGCCAGAGGCTTTGCAGAGAAGTTCCAGTCAGGGCTTGGAGCTCTGCTCAGCCTCCATTTAAGAAATAAGTGCAAATTGAAGGACAATTATATTTTTAATGACAGGTTAATCTTACTGTGCTAAATATGATTAGAGAATCATCTGGCTAGTCTTGGAGAATATGAGAGCTGTTAGGAGCTTTTTCTGAAAATCTCAGGGGTGATGGGGAAGGATGAATCCTTACAAAGGTGGCTGAGTCAACAAGGGAAAGGGAAAGGGAAAGGGAAAGGGAAAGGGAAAGGGAAAGGGAAAGGGAAAGGAGAAGGAGAAGGAGAAGGAGAAGGAGAAGGAGAAGGAGAAGGAA